>BGPT01000123.1:410256-428263 GCA_003297045.1 Symbiodinium sp. clade C Y103 | reverse complement strand
ATACATACATACATACATACATACATACATACATACATACATACATACATACATACATACATACATACATACATACATACATACATACATACACATGATATGTATACATGTGTAATGTATATCTATATACCAATGTAATATATACATATACATATACAGATACAGATACAGATACAGATACATAATATATATATATATATATATATTCATATTAAATATAATATATATATATATTTCGATGTGAGGTATCCATTGAACCTTTTGATCCATAGAATCTTTTCCGGCCAGGCTGGAGCTGGTGCTTCGTTTTGCTCCTCCGCATCTTCCACAGGCCCTGCAACAGGTCGATCCTCAAACGCTTCGGCCGTTGACGACCAAGAAATGGGGAGTTTTCCAAGCAAAATCGGGGTCAAAACTTGTGAAACTGGGATTTTGGTGGCAAGTATTGGTTGGACCCACCATAAGGGGGGGGTTTCGAGTTTGAAAAAATGTGAAGATCATCAGCAAGGATGAAGGGATAATGGTCCCAAGTGACTTTCATGTTACTTTCGTGTTCAGGGGAGGTAAGATAAGCACCAAGCAGCTCCCAAAATTTCATGGATCGTAGAGATGTATACTCCAAACACAGAGTTGCTTGGTAGTTCCTCAAGACCCCAGATTTGCTCTACTTACTTGGGAACCTTTCCATTTTTTGACCACCTGGTTTCTTTCGGGAAAAATGCAAGTTTTTTTGCACATGAGCGCGGCAGGCTCACCCACAGGGCGCCAAGCCCCTGGTCCCTCGCCTTTACTGAAAGCCATGCCAAGCGATTTACGTTTGGTGGGCCTACGACCAGGCGGTTGGGGATGTTGGGATGTTTCGATGCTGGGATGTTGGGGGCAGAGCTAGGAAGAAATTGGAAGATTTCAAAATATGTTAGAATCAATTATCAAAACGCTAAAATGATGTAGGATGTGGATCAGTCAGAGAAGTTTGATGAATTTTGCAAGTTTTTTTTAAAGGTTCTGTGGATTTTTGGGACGGCTTGAACTTGTATAACTTGTGTCATACAGCCCAAAATGATTGCCAGGGAGTGGCTCACGAGGTAGATCTTTTTGGCCATTGGATTTTGGTAACATATTTTGATATATTCTGCATGTACCTTCCGGTAATGAAGCGTTGCAACCTGGGAAATACCCTATAAGTGAGCATGATATAATATGAGCATTTAAATGCGAAATTCATCCAATTAAATGGGGGATTTTCCATTGCCATGTTTGGTATAATCAGTTTAACGTCACTGGGAGGAGGAAAAGATGATGTGGTTGGACAAGTTGACTGTACCGTTTACGGATCTTACATGATTGGAATCCCACACACACACAGTTTCTCACTAAATGTTTCCCAAGAATCCAATTTCAAGCCGGTTTTGTCCAGTGTTGGTAAACCCGCAAATTGTTGCTCAATAATGTTTACTGTAAGAGGGATTTTCCCCAACATTTCTCCCATTTTTGATGGGTAAATCCCCAGCAGCAATGGTGCCCTGCCAGGTGCTCCAACACCCGGGGGTGCTGCAATGTCCAGTGCCCGTCCCGGCAGTGGCCCTTCACAGACTCCGCATCGAGGTGGGCCATATTTTGGGATATTTTTTGGGGATATTTCTTGGGTTAACTTGAAAAGTTTTGGATCATTTTACTACGATCATTTTAGAATATTTTGGTAATATTTGAGGTATCCTTTGAATATTCTTGGCATATTTCTCGTTGATCTGAGCTGTTCAGTTTGCAAACCGAACAATTGGTTTCCCCCAGACTTCAACCATTTTCGTAATTTCATGGTGGAAGAGTGGGGGTCCGGTGTTTCTCAACACCCCGGTGCTTTCCCTCAGCAGATGTCAGGTGGAAGTGCTGGCTTCGGGCGTGCCTATTCCAGCCGTGGCGGATCGAGGGGTTCATCGCATGGGGTCTCGAGGGTGGGTTGCAGATCTTGGAATGGATGTGGTGGAAGATATTGGTGCAACACTTATGTTTGAATGATAGAAAGTTACTATAGTGACTATAGTGCTTTCATGTGCTATAATCCAAACAATAACATTAAACAAACCAAATTATATTATATAGTTATTGTAGTAATGATGGGGTTATTATTGTAGTTTTCTTGTAATGTTCCGGTGAAGTGAGTCCAAACTCGCCTGAGGATGGAGCTCATCCAAGATATTTGTTGATACCAGAGATTCAGTGTGTGATTCCCGGTGATCTGCAACAGAAATAGTGCCCAAACCACCAAAATGCTTAAGGGCTTAAGGTAAACAGACCCTGGCTGGAACGTGAAATCACAGATTTACCTCTGAAACATTCCGGAATACGAATTGAAGATGTGTTGGGATTTCCTATTGAACATCAAACATCAAACAGAACAAGATTAAACATCACTATTCACATGATTCACCATCATTCTTCACATCATCCTAACTGGTGCCAGGTTCCACAGATCCCTGAGTTCCATGCCCCAGGCCCTGGCATTTGCCATCGCCAATGAGCGAGTTAAGTACTGCCTCGGAGCGTGTCAACAGCTGCTCGGTTTGGCCGGTGCTTCCATTGGGATTTGATGTTTGGGTCCCAGCAATCTGGTATTCAAACATGGCTTGCTGGAAAATTCCACCATTTAGTTCGATGATGTTAGATGCTGACTGATAACGGATTTCGAAATTGCAATGTTTGATTTCCGCAGGGTAAATGAATCCATCCATGGAAAAAAGCAGAACAATGACTACTGTATAGAGCAATATTCTGATTTCAGTTCGGAGGATCACATGGCCTCTCTTTTTATCCGTCGCTATATTGTCTTGTTTTGCATTTTCTTGGCTACAAATGAACAGCAGAAAATCGACCCCTTAATCATGACTTTGCAGACTCTTTGGCTTTCTGATGCCTAGGATGCAATGCCCACCCATGCTTATTCTCTATCTCATAGAATGCCGCAACCAAGGTTATCCATTTAATTCCAAGGGCATCCAAGGGCAATTGTTGGGATGATTGCACCATTGAAACAGAGCTGTCATATCCAGAATGGTATGAACTTGCAGCAATCCCATTCCTACAACTGTAGCCACTACATATCCCAAGATATCAGAAGATTGTATGTGAGACCATATGGGACCCCAAAATTTGAACAACTCCGCAACACTAGATCAGGGAAACTGAGGGTTGCTGCCACCAGGTTCGCAGCCTTCGGGAAGCGACTCTTGCGAAGAGCCTCGCCATTTGGGGTCGCTTGGTAGAGAGCCTGCCAGAGGGTCGTGCCGCAGGATCACTTTCACAAGCTCTCAGGTTGCAAAGCCTCCCAAAATCTGCCAAATTTGTCTGTTACACTGCCAAAAAAGTTATCACCCACAATATGCATTAGAAGAATCAACGAATCAACACAAACATCCACCCAACGAAATCAGAAGATTTCTGCCGAAATATGCCAGTCTATGCACCTTGTGGTGTGTTGTTGACCAGGTCCGAGATGGCCTTTGCCTTCGAAGATCCATCACAGAGTGATACCCCTGTGGCGGGTGGCCCATCTGGTCCATCCGACTGCGGCAGTCCGTATCCTGAGGGCGGAAACTTTGGGGTTCCCCCCGGCGGGGGCACCAAAGATGTGCAGTCGGCCATGTGGGAAAGCATCAAGCAACTTGGACGAAGCATCGCTGAGGTGAAGTAATGGGCCGGGTGAGGTGTTGCTGAGGTGAAGTGATGTGTTGTATCCAGAAGGACACCCAGATATCCTCAAAATGCACCGGCAAATGGGCCTGGGGCCTAGGGTTTCATTTTTTGGACGTGGCCGCAAGTCCACAATTGTGTAGTTTCACTTCAGCAAGGCCCCATACTGTCATCAAACCATTTGAGAGGACTCATTTCCTTCAGGGACACATCACTGGTTGAGTCCTTGTGAACTTGTTGCAAGCTTTGACAACACCCCAATTATATCCAATTATATCATCTTATATCATCTTATATTCTTTATGGGTCAAAATGATCAACCACATCACCCCTCCATACCCCTGGGTGGTTTCCGATCCCTAAAATGACCAGCTTTGAGGTCCGTGGAGGTCACCCCAGCGACTTGATCCACCAAGGTACGAGATGTCACGGGTGGAACTGGGACGCGATCGTCTTCCGCGGCGGATGGATATACAGAGCCCTGGAAGTACAGGCCGGATGCAAACGGAGGAGTTTTTAATAGCTTTTTTATGGGTCCCTGCTATGGTGTGTCGTGTTGTTGTATATTTGTTGTGCTGTAGCAATGTGTGATGCCACCAAATGTGATCGTGCTGTATTATTTCCAATCTGTTTGCTTGTCTACTTAGATACCGAACTAATTAACTTAATTATTTATCTATCTGCCGGTCTATCTATATAGCTTGCTTGTGATCTATTATATACTGTATCTATTGATCGATCCAGCGATCCATGCATCCATTTACAATCATTTACATAAGCATACATAAGCAAACTACTTGTATGTACTAGCCAATATGGTTGGTTTCGGAATTGTTGCTAGCATTTACTCCAACCCTACATTTCTTTCCCCCAGCCAGCAGTTCTGCAAGACTCACCACGAGTACTGTACAGGCTGCTGAAAGACAGGGTGGACTAGTGACTAGTTGGAGAAGAGAGTCTCTTCATGCATCTTCAGAATATTCCGAATGACCTGGTATGGTGTGTCAGATTTACGAACAAAGGTGCAGATCTCTATATATGATATATACATATACATACATGTGTTTGTCTGAAACTATACCCCATTCCACTGGTTCAGAAACTCACCTTTCCATCATTTTCCATGATTTTCCCATCATTTCAATGGCTACGTTTCTGCTATCCCATGGTATTCCCTTCATGCTATCGGCCTCACCATCTGCACCGCAGGTGCTTTGGGGACCTTTCGGGAGGCCATTGGCATGAACGACAACGGCCCAGTGATCCCGCGACTTGGATCTGCATAGATAGATAGGTAGATTAATTGGACTAGATTACCCTCTGGTAAACTAACCTAACTATGGAAAATCACCATTTTTAATGGGAAAATCCACTATAAATCACCATTTTCAATGGCTATGTTAGTTTACCGGAGGGTAGATTGGATTGGAATAAATAGACATAGATATAAGTCCACGGGCATATGAATGTGATGTATGATATATGATGAATATATCGTGGTCCCGAAATGAATGTAAATGGAAAGGGATCTGGCTCTATCCAGCTCAGCATCAGCCCTTCAAAGAGCGGGAAGCTGGTGATCCAGCCGGGCTGATGGCGAATTCATCTCTATTTTCTTAGGGTATAAATCCAAATGCTTGTTGGTGAGATATTTGTTCACTCACCATGCTCTAAAATACTGCAACAAAGGTATTATTTCTCGTCACATCATCACATGTCACATCATCACATGCTTTAAAGGGCTTTCACCAGTTTGTTTCATCCCACTTTTTTCTTGACATGGGGAAACCTATGAAATGTATAATCAAGATCAACACACTACATATAGATATTGAAATGGATCAAGACACATGAACAATGACATCATAGGATTTTGCATATGATTTCCCATATGAAATCCATTTTGCCAGGGAAGAAGATCCATGGTTTTCTCAGCGAAGAAACTCCAGGTTCAGCGCTGCGGGTCGCCACCCGCAGTCCATGCGCACGCCGCCCGGAGCTGCCCCTGGAGCCTCAACCCCCAACGAGGAGACGCAGTCCGGACGCCAAGGGGCTTCCAGGGCGGGCTGAGGATCAGTGGAAAAACCGAAGGAAAACTGAGAGATGTAAATATTGGGGTTTCTAAAGTCATGGGGAACCCCCAAGTCACCATGGTTGTTTCAATACTATTTTATGATCTAATGACTGATTTGGGGTACCCCCATGACTGAGGAAACCTTCATAACATGTTAATATAACCAACAAACATATACAAGAATTGGGATAGAAAACAAACGAAAAGAGGATTTAAGCAACAAAATATGGCGGTATCTGGGAGTATAGGACCGTGTTTTTGAATTAGGGTGTAACGATGTTAAACCACCATTTTGAAAGACCGCTGATTGGTTCAAATATATCGAACAAAACATTGGGTATAAAACCAACCATTCAATGGTGATATTAAGGGACATGGGGGATGGGTGGGAGATATAACCAACACCATGCTCTGGGTTTGTCCTGAGATGGGGCCCCAAACATGGCGATTTTGATAGTGAAAGTGACAATCCATTGGAATTGGGGGCACCCCATTTCTAGACATCTTTGTATATTGTTTACTGATGCTGCTGTTGAAGCTTGGGATTTTCCATCATGTTCCAGTGGCAGGGTAGGTTGCCGGCTTGGACAAGATAGATAATTGCCAGAGGATAGTAATTGTGAAACAGTAGACAAGATAGTTGGATGTGACGATCAAGAAATGTCGATATCAAGCAATCATGACGTGCATAAACAGGGACATAGTGTGATTTTTACCAACAAAGAGGATATCTAAGATATCCACCAGTGACACGAAAGTGACACTCCGAGTTGGCAGCCTGTAAAAATCAGCATGTCTTGAAAGAAGACAATCTGAAATCATCTTAAATCTTAAGCGATCTGGTTGCCTGAGATATCGATTGGTGAAAGCTGGGGGGTCCACAACCGTTTCAGGTCATCAACCCAGTCCACCGGCCTGGGAGTTTTTTCCATGTCACGATCAGTGCCTTGGACGAAGCGAAGAGGGGCAGTTTCTGGGTCAATTTGAGGAGAAAGGTCCTTGATGACCATATGTACTTTTTTTTTCAATCACTTTGGCACTTTGAGGGTAATTTATGGAGATTTCTTCTTGAACAGGTAAGGATTCAAAAATCGCATCAAGTACGGGTCTTGATGACTCTCCACAATTTGGACGCTTTCTCGCTTGTCGATAGTGAGATTTTGGCTCTACATCATTGTGGATCATGTGGATGAGAACTGCCTGGTGTCCTGATCAAGGGCTAGACATCCCTATCGAGGTAATCTTTTCAAATATGTATTTATATATGTATATATACTGAATATATATATATATATTGGTATACAGTATATTACATATATGTATTGTATGTGTTCCACTGGCTTTCGCGTTTCAGGAAGTAGAATACATGCCTTTCAACAGACGTCTCGTTGACCGAGGTGGATGGCCACCTCGGCCTTGGCTTTGGAGGCCTGACATTGGTAGGAGCAAACATGGAGAAACATGGGACAGATGAAGGTCAAACTGCATGTGTCCAAATTAATATATGTATATATACATATATATATATATGATACAATATATATATATATTTATTTGTATATCTCTATAGTTGTGTGTAAATACAGAGTATGATTGCATGTGTACATATTGATATGGATTGTTGACACGAACAAACATATTCAGAAATCACTTGAAGAAGTCGCGTAGCTCACGTTTGCAGTTGGCCCACTGTATCACAGCCGGAATGTTCCTCTTGTCTCATTGTGACATTGTGCCCTAAATCGAAGTGTGGATTTTGTGGGGCAGGACCGCAACGGACAAGTCGAATCGAAAAAACACCTCTCGAGGTACAGTAGGAAGGCAACAGAAAGACCTTTGTGGCACATCACTGACATCACTTCAATTCAACCCCATGGCCCACCCTGGCCCGGCGATCAGCCCGCCTTCCCAGATGTTCCCAGGCAGACGCGGCAAGCGCAAGCCTTGAGGCCGAGGGCTGGAGCGGGATTTCTGGGGGAGAACGTCATAAACATAAGTTCTAAACTAAACATTTCTAAACATTTCTAAAGATCTCTAAACATCATACTACCAGTTGTAATTTTATTAACAGTTATATGCAGTAAAAGAATCTCAGAGGGCCGTTCAGGATAGTTCCGGTACAACAAAATGACTATGCTGTAACCTGTTTGTGCCGGGCGCGTGGGATCTATGTGCTGTAACAGGGCAGCCGATCTCCTGGCGTTGCGGAGATCGAGGATGATCAAAAGGACAGAGGAACACCCAGCCAAGATTATCATATGAAGAATATGCAGAATACTATCAAAAAGATGAGACTTGCTCTCCCAACAGATTGGCGGCGAAGACACATTCCGAGTGGAATGGACACTGTCAGTGGAACTTGATGAACTCTATGTAGCTTTATAAATGATCCAAGATGTGGTTCCATTGACCCCAGAGGATGTCCGTTGTCATGGATCCGTTGCCATACAGAGATTTAAGTTTCCGGCATTCCAAGGCATTGACAGGGTTCATTTCGGATTCGACTCAATTCGTGAACACAGTTCAGCTATGTTCAGCTGTGTTTGTGGTTGCGATGCAACTAGTTCAACTAGAGTCACTAGAGCAGGCAGCTGGAGTGAAAGTTGGCTCGAAAGAAAGCATACAAGCCCAAGAAAAAGGGTGGTCTCGACATCCCCCTTTGATTTATCCCGAAAGACTTGGGGACGGTTCGTCCTTAAAAAACTGAATTCTTTAAGGCAGAGGGATTTCAGGGTCGAAAAAAGTTACGCTTTTTAAAGATGGAAAGCGGTCTTGTTCTGGTCTCCTCTTCTTTAGGAGGCCTTCTTTGGAACCTTTGTTTGATGTTGTCAGACATGTGTTTGGGGATCACATAGAAATCCATAGATACCGGACTAAGGATACTGAAGGCATGTGCTGCGGTAAATCAAAATTGCCTCCCGATACCTTTGAAGCTAGGGGTGTGTGTCATGGTTTTTGCGGGATAACTGTTTGTTTTCCACCATGCTTATGGGCTAAACCCTTTCAAAAAAATAAGACCGGTGGTTCCTCCTGGAAATCTTCACCAAAACAAAGAAAAAAACCTAAAGTGGTGATTACCCTGGGAACCCTGGGGAATCCCTGGGGATGGCGGTTGCTGCTGCCCAGCTAGTGGGGAGAGCGGGTTCTGATTTGTTTAAGAAACTGTGCGCTCGCTGGTTGCTTTCTTTTCTTTTCCATATATTTCCACCATACTTTTGGATTGAGCCCTTTAAAAATAGGAGACCAGCGGTTCCTCCTGCAAACGTTAGTGCCCCAAAAGAAAGAACAAAACTAAAAGTGGTGACTAGCCTGGGGAACCTGGAGAATCTTTAATTTGTTTGTATGTTTGTTTTATTTTTTCGCCCAGGCCTCCCAGGAATTACATCCACACATTTCCACTCCGTATTCATCATCATTCATCATCCATTTTTACCATTAATCATGCCAGAATATCCCCTCATCCGTTCAGGTGCAACTTGTGCCTCCAATTTTTTTAAAGGGACAGGGTTTGGCATTTTTTTCAACATGGGTTTACTGGGCTAAGGCCTACATTTGCTCTGGTCTCAGTTCTTTAGGGGGCCACCTTTGGTCCCTTAAACATTCAGGGGCTAGGGCCTGCACCCGAATTCCAAGGGTTTTGTCTCGCCCCCACAAAAACTGGTTGATCGAGCGGCTCGACACTTCATTCCACAGTGCCTGATCTTCTGTAAATCTATGAATGCATGCAACCGCTTTCAGGAAGTGGGCACCTTCACATGTCAGCTTGTGGTTGTAGGCATTGTTTCTACTGTCACATGATCAGCAAGGAAGGAAAACGAGACTAACGGAGACTGGTCTGACTGGTCTATCACTCGACATGCAAAGTTTGCAGGTTCAGTGGTTTTCAACATATTTCTATGTGTGGTTTTGATACATGTTTGATATGATTTGATGACATGGTTCAATGTGTTGATTGAATCTCACTTTGATTTTCAATAAGGTGATCAAGTTTCGGGAATGGTCAACAATATCGTGTTCAACACCATAACCACACCCTATAAGAACCATACCCATACACAAGTAAAAGCGCTTTAAAGTACACACACACACAATGCTTGGACAGTTATCCAGTCTCCCTTTAGTCAACAATGTGAAACCAAATTTGCAGCTTGAAGACGCAGATCTGATGAAGATCCTCTAAATTGTCCCATTTCCTCACGTTGGGGGCTTGCCTTTAAAAGAGGCAGGCATGCAACGCCAATGGACAGCTCAATTTTTGCGCCTGTGCCCTTGGACAGCTGGTGCGAAAATGGCGAAANATGCAACGCCAATGGACAGCTCAATTTTTGCGCCTGTGCCCTTGGACAGCTGGTGCGAAAATGGCGAAAGGGCCCGCAGAGGGGCGAGGTTGGACTATCCTCCCTACCTTTAATATGAGCAGTGCCAAATAAAAAAATAACATGATCATTCTATGTTATTATGAAATAGGGTTCTACTCCCAGTTTCAATGGGGATTTGGATCGCCCAAGTTGGGAATCCCAATCAATCAGCAGAACCAATCCAGAGTAGATGTTGGAAACTTCTCANTTGGATCGCCCAAGTTGGGAATCCCAATCAATCAGCAGAACCAATCCAGAGTAGATGTTGGAAACTTCTCACTGCTTCTTGCTTAAGTGGATGTTCAGCAAAGTAGTCTGAGAGGGACCAGCCGTTTGATTTGAAGGGGGTGAAGGAATTAGTGGCAAGCATTGTCATGGCACCCGTTAATCATCCCATCCCCCGAAAAAAATGAAGCACCCCCGTTGTGTGGTTCCAAATATGTGCAAATCCCAATCCTAAACCATGGTTTTTGGGGGTGTTTAATATTCGGGGAATGTGATTGTTCAGCAACTAATGGTTTTGCCAACAAGTTGTTTCAACTGTGATCGCTCCACGCCGCAACTGGCTCTAGTGATCAGGCAGATTGCACATAGAATGCATACTTCGGTTAGAGTTAGATGATTAATCGCAGTGTATTTACTTGTTGATATATATATATATATATGTATATATATATAGTCGAATAGATGACATAGATGTTTCAGGTGCATACAACATTAATCACTATGTGTACATATGTTTACTTGGGCTCAGATGCCGAGTCCCTGTGCTTGGCCATGCATAGCGGCCATGGATGTCGCAGGTCACCGGTCACTGCGGTCACTGCAAAGTGGAGCAATGACCAATGTGGCTGACGGATGAGGCGCTGGGGTCAAAATAGCCATGTTTGCTTTGTCCCTCTCTCTCTACATGTATGTAATATGTATGTATCGAATCATATATGTATAGGTATTATGTGTATATAGAAATATATATGATGTGAATGATGTGTCTATGATTGGGTTCCCAAGGTTGATTCAAGGTTATGGGTAGAGACCTGCGTTCCCAATCCATTTGATTTGATGTTACTACATGGGTTTGTCTGAACATGATGGGAAAGCCCCGAAATCCAATAGTTGAGAAGTTCATTATCCCCATTCCATGGCATTTTTTCGGGGTATACCAGTAGACCGCATTTTCAGACACACCCACACTGGAGGGTGAAGTCTATGAACACCAGCTATTTTGATGTGAAAGCAAGGGGATTGCAGCGTGGACCAATCTATCCACCTTGTACAGGTGTTGTCCCAGCGACCACAGTTGGCATTTGAGAACTTGAGGCGACCCAAGAATGGGGGTATCTGGGTGTGTCAAGACTGGAGTATGTCCACTAACAATTTGGATGAGAAAATGATGAAGACCCATTGGATTTTGGGTTACCATATCCAAACATTTACTGAATCTGACCACGTCACAATTTGGGATCTGGAGTGATTTTTGTGGACTCAAGCAACAGATTTCTGCGTCAAGATTTCTGCAGAACCATAAAGAATGGTTGATGACAGATTCTCCAGGCTCCTTCCTTGGGGATCCTTTTAGCTGATGAATGTGTTGTGATTCTTTGCATTGGATTTTGTTGGGTCAAATCTGCCATATGGCTACGAGTTCTGAGCACCATAGGAGTAAAAGTGCTACTTGCACCCCAAAAAATCTTCAGCCCTTCCAGTTGTTACTCGTTGCGATAAGTAGACGCGGCGTCGAGTGTTAGATGCCAAAAATCAAATAAGACTGAACTTTGCAACTGCCTTGCAAGACATCAGTGTCACAACAGTGGGGCGCAAAGGTGCAGGAACAGAGTGAACATGAACCAACTGCATGATAGTCACTAGGCCATTGATGGTCACCATGCATCTGGATAACTTATCAACTGTCAGATTCACCATCTGTTGGTTCCACCCACATTAAAGCCTCATTATATCCCCATTTCTCACCTTGAAATCCCGATGAAATGCTATGGATCGACGACTTGGCAGGATCTTCGCCTACGATCTTCCCGCCTGCGCTCGACCTGCGCTGGATGTGCTGCAGCAGATCGAGTACGAACATGTGTGGAGCTCGGGATGAGAATTGGGAGACAGCTCAGAGCTCGGAAGTTTATCATGAAGCTGGGGAAAATCATGTGTATTGGGATGATACTGGATGATACTGGATGATACTGGATGATACTGGTATGCTTCATAAGTTGGGATATTTCTAAATATATAATTACTCAGATATACTCAGATATAAATATGTATACAAATATATCTACATATGCACTTGTCCCAAAATAAACTGAGATGTTGTTGTTTTGCCAACAAAGATTGGAACAAACACCGAGGATTTCACAATCAAACATGGGCATGGAAGCAACAATACTAAACTATGTGGACGAGAAAATCTCAAAGGCTTTGAGCTGCTTCAAGTATGTGGAGTTTTCTCTAGGCTAAACGTAGGTCTGGCGGTAGATCCGCGCTAGATCCGCGCTAGATAATTGCCCCAAGAATACGCAGCTGCCCCTCGGTCAACTCACCGTAACGCAAGAGCACTGTTTGCTTCCAGCTGGTAGCAGCAACTGGAATATGGGCCATGGGTTAGACCAAACAAAGGAACCATACTGGGTGTGATATGGTGTGATAGTGTTTCCAGTAGCTCCAGCAGCTCAGGATAAAACAGCCGCGCGCTAGTTACGTGTGCAGGATTTTGAGGTTTGTTGAGGCAATTGAACTTTCAAGGCGGAGTCCTGTAAAAACGCAGTGAAAGCGATTTTCGTCCGAATCCGGGAAAAGGAATTTAGAGAAGGCTCCATATATATATATATACATTCTGTATATAGGCTGGTGTGTTTGGAGCCTTCCAAGTTCAGGACGCGTCACGAAGACGTTTTTGGTACATCTGACTCAACAACTTGGTAGACTCTGAGGATCGACTTCATCTTCAAGGAATGATGCAGCAGATCTTGGCAATTGAGGCCCCAGCAACGAAGATTGACACCAGCTCCGTCTGATTTCTGAATGCTCTGGCTTCCGCGTTTTGACTTCACCCATGATCTGAAGAATTGACGATGCTAGCTTGATCTTTGTCCATTGCTAGCACACTTGTTAGTGATGTCTTCTGATGAAGTGCCAAACTTCAATTAAACTCATCTTCTTTCTACTCTATTTGAAACAGCCAAGGAAGCAAACACCATGCCCAAGTGGAGATTTGGCTATGGATCAAAATTAAGCAATACAAGAATAGGGTGAATTATATCCACCACAATCATAGATTATTTCCATATAGTATGATATAGTTGATTATTCTCGGACCCATTTGGACTGGTATACTCTGGAAAGATTTCCTGTTTCCAGGATCATCTGAAGAAGCACTTGGTATCTACTCCGGAGGAGCGCCCTAGGATGACACGATTTTTCGGGTGCGACGCCAGTCTTGCACCGCTTGGCGTTTGTTCAGCCAATTGTGATGATGGGCAATTTATATCAATTTTTAGCGATGATGATTGGATGTGATCGGTTGGATATTTTTTTCAGACATGTTGATGGCTTTCTGAATGTGCAAAGAACAGACATGTTGCTGTGGCTTTGAGACAGTCATAGAAGGGTTATTGCCTCAGCAACAGCTGCTACAACTGGGCAACAGCAACTTGGCCCCGTTGAGTTCGCAAGGAGGCAGACCTTTTCTGGGCCAAGATCTTAGACCAGTGGATATATGGCTTGTGGGGGGAGGTTGTCGATTTTGAACGTAGGCTTCAACTAGTCTTGTTCACTTCAACTTTGAAAGTCATTGATACCGTACCGTGGAGTGAGGTGGGACAGAGGATAGGGTTCACTTGAAATTGCACAAGCGCTTGATGCTTTTTGACATGCTGAATACACCGTTCTTCCAATCAAATTGTTGCAAATACCATGCAAGCATCTTCAAGGGGCCTTTCAATCTTACACCTTTTCAAGGGCATTGAACCAACTGCCTACCTTGTTCACCAATTCTAAGCACTTCTAAGCTATGCTGTGCCGTGCATTTATCTCGATTTTTCTTGCCTCCAAGATACATCTACATAGCCTATTTGCAGTATATAGATGAAATCAGGAGGACCAACACTGCTCGAGTCCAGTAGAAGATGTTCGGGAACCGTGGTTGACTCTGTAAAAAGGATGCCTATCTCCCCAGCTGGACCCAGTTGGAAGACAACATCCTGGCTGATCCATGGCTGATCCCATCCGACGCTCTGAGGTTCCTGCCTATTTCCCCCTGCTCTTTTGGTTGGAGCAGAATCAGTTGGATGCCACGGAGGCTTGGGATGATCCAATTTTTGGTCATGTTGGTCTTTGAGATTTTGGACCCTATTTACAGTAGTAAATATGCCAAGTTTATGACAAGGGACACACATGAATACAAAATACATCAACATACTCTGTTGTATTTGCGTGCAGATCATGATGCAGCGTGGAATTCAACCGTGGATTTACAATCGAAGCACTATTGTTTCTGTTCACTCTGACAATTGCGCTGGATTCATTTCAAACTTTCAGTTTTGTCTTGCGTGGTGGAAAGTGCATAGTTTCACCATGTTGAAGAATCACTCTTCAAAGCGTTTTGCCAAGTTTCGTCCTAGATTCGTGTACTGTAGATACGCACACTCTGAAATCAGGCCCAAAGCTTAAAATTTGGCAGTTTCCATCTGCCAAAGTAGTTGATCTCCAATCCCATTGTTTTTAGCTATGTTTCTGAAACATCTTTGGTTCTTCCAGGTTTTGGCACCTTTGCTGCTCAGTCTCCAGTAAATCAACTTACTTGTAGATTCTAATAGATTAAACTTGATTAACAGAGAAGAAACAGCAGACCTGTGGACCATGTTACTTCATTTTCCTTCAAAAACCATGGGTTTATGGGTCAAACCATGGCTTTATGGAGAACAAGACATGATTTTAATCGCTTGTCCACATCGTTTGGCTCAAAGAACTGGGGCTGTAGGCCTGGCACCTCTTCTGCGTTCAGAAGACGGTGAATGTCATTGAGGAGTCCCGGTATCCCTCGCGCAGATGGGATGGGCTTGGAAGTTAGGACCATTGACCATGTTTTTTTAATGGTTTTTGATGGTTTTATAATTGGAATCTTGATGCATTTTGGACTCTTGAATGCATCTTGGAATTTCGATGAATTTTGGGGGGGTTCCTACAAGATTTTCAGAGAAACTCATGTAGAAATGATGAACTATTAAAATATCCCCCTTGAAAGTGTAGAGTCGCAAAAACCAGCTGGAGAGTGGAGAGACAGGTAGAGACTTTTTGTTCCTTAACACTGAGAGTAGAGAGGTAGTTGGGATCCCTTTGGTTGTTTTTTTTTTTTTTCCGACATTGCCAACAGTGCCAGGTATATCTTCCGGAATGCTGGATATGATCACCTTTTGATCTATGGCTACGAGTATCCACACTGGAAGAGATTGAGGCATCCCCGGGCCAAGCATCGGATGGTGACAACAGGACTAGAATATGACAAACCATGACAAACAAAATGCAAGACATCCCAGGTGTCACCCTGGTTTCTATAAAGTTTGGAAAAAAATGACAACAGCGATTTCCAGTAGTTCCAGGTCAAAAGATCTGGTGATTGAACGATGACCTGAGATCATCTGGAAGTTCCCACCAATCTGGTGCAATGTTTGCGCTTCCCATTTGATGGTCAGAGTTGGTAGATAGATGTAGATAGAAATGCTTGAAGGAATTTACAGGACTCCATTTTGGGATGGTAAAAGCTCGATAAAACCATGGTTTCCTGTGGCTTTTCCCTCAGATCAAGTCAGTGGGTAGTGAGAATGGAGTCACACTATGGCCTGGCAGAATTTCCCGTCCTTTCTTTGCTGCAGCCATTTGGCTGTAGTACAGGCTGAAATTCTGCAAAGCGGATACTTATCCGTATATCCTTTGCCTCAGATATGCGGTCAAAGCAGCATGTGAAAGGCCTACAAACCAGTCCCAACATGCCATCTCCCACAATCTTTATCAGTTGCATCGTGGCAACGACGCAAGTCAGCTGTTATTTGCTGCAGCCCATCACCATGGCTTTTGGGGAGGTGGGACTCAGAGGGGCTCAGGGTGGAGGGGAAGGAAAGGTCCGAAAGCACCGCCAATGAAGCCAACGCAGATGAACAGTAATTAGACAGTCCAGAGTCGCTGCTCAGAGCTTGACTTTGAATTTGCCAACTTATCATGTCTCATACTTGCAAACCTTGTCAGTCCGCTTTTCAAAGGTGAACCTACCACATTGAGGGGTTCCTGTTCAAAACGTTGCCTCCCAATCCTAATGTCTCCCCAGGACTCCTTACCAAAACAGCCTGGATATATGCCTTTATTATTATTCTTATTAGATACATACAGACACACTGTCTAAAAACACACACATATATATATATATATATTCTGGAAATGCTTGGTAGGGAGTTGAGATGTCCTCGAAGTCCTTGATGTCCCCGCACTCAAGAAAATGATGATCCCTGATCAAGAAAGGATAATGGTATGTATGTTGTATGAATCCCTGATTCACCTCCTGTCCACAGAAGATACGCAGCACACTGTTTTGGCTATGGCGTCACAAGGTGATGACTTCCCGCCCACCGNGTATGTTGTATGAATCCCTGATTCACCTCCTGTCCACAGAAGATACGCAGCACACTGTTTTGGCTATGGCGTCACAAGGTGATGACTTCCCGCCCACCGCATTGGCTCCCGGAGCCCCTTCATCAACTGCGGTCGGCCCACAAATGAAGGTTCACATGTGATATCGAACAGNTTTTCCTCCAGGCAAATCTCCCTCAAGGGAATCCGGTGACATGTTCTTCAACCACTGCAAGCGGGTGCGGGAATCCGATCTGGCTCTGAGAATCTGTTCCTCATCATGCAAGCTGTATCGGCCACGGCGAAGACACTCTCTAAGAATGCTACCATCCATGACTTTAGTGAGGGCGTCAGCAAGCTGGGCTTGTGATGGTNGCTGTATCGGCCACGGCGAAGACACTCTCTAAGAATGCTACCATCCATGACTTTAGTGAGGGCGTCAGCAAGCTGTGCTTGTGATGGTACCCATCTAATGCTTATTCCAGAGTTCAGATGTTCCTTGATGAGCTTAGCTTGGAGCATGGTGCGAATTTCACTACAACTTGGAGGAGCATGTCGGCTAATCAGGTCATATAGGGATTTGCAATCTGTTGTGATTATTGCTTGAGATTGTGGAGGAAGTTTGGATAATGTCTGTTTAAGTTCAGGTGGCGGTGAAGATGAACTGGTATCATCACTTGGAGGAATTGCTGCAAACGCTGGCGGCAACTGCAGAAGTGTCTCATCGGCCATTTGCCACTTGCAATTACCATCAAGAAGCCATGCCCAATACAGTCTGACCCAAGAAAGAATGTCAACTGCTCCGGCAAGCGACATTGCCTCCGCTGACAGAGTGCTANTCTGACCCAAGAAAGAATGTCAACTGCTCCGGCAAGCGACATTGCCTCCGCTGACAGAGTGCTAACAACCACTTTCTGATAGAAGAAACTTACGGTATGTTAACCTAACTGACGTGACCAAACCATGGCTCCTATATTTTGATGTCCAGCCATGATCAGCATCCCTTGGTGGGAGTCGGGCACTTTGACTGATGCAAATGACG
This sequence comes from Symbiodinium sp. clade C Y103, assembly GCA_003297045.1. Classification (NCBI taxonomy): domain Eukaryota; class Dinophyceae; order Suessiales; family Symbiodiniaceae; genus Cladocopium; species Cladocopium sp. clade C. Next base: position 410,472 of record BGPT01000123.1, on the reverse strand, counting down.
CATCAGAGAACGCTATGAACCGCAAGTCCGCAAGAGGAATCGGTTGAATCTTAATCTTCACATCTGCAAACATCTTCGCTTCATGGAGTATTTTGTTACCTTCAACGAGAGTGGAAACAACGGCCTTATTGATTTGAGATTGCAACCATCCAAGTCGAGAACATAGGTCAGGACGAGTGTTGACTGCGGCATACTGAAGAGACCCAATCAAGGCTC
>BGPT01000123.1:363419-402655 GCA_003297045.1 Symbiodinium sp. clade C Y103 | reverse complement strand
ACCGCATTGGCTCCCGGAGCCCCTTCATCAACTGCGGTCGGCCCACAAATGAAGGTTCACATGTGATATCGAACAGGCACAGGAATGCAGATTTGAGAACATATAGATATGTATATTTATGTATATATGGTATATATATAATATATATGTATATATATATATATGCGTGTGAAATGAATATTATATATATGTCATATGATACCTATCTAAAAATGATATCTACAATGTACTACAAATTGTAATATATAGATTTTACTATAAATTGTACTAGTATGAGTATTGATGTTATTGATCCATAGGCCATATCTATTGTTCTAGCTGTACCGATTGGACTCCCCTGCGATTTCGCAGACAAAGAACCGGTGATCCTTTACAATCTGATGGGTCCGCAGCCTTGCCTATGTGAATCCTCATTTTCTGGTGGTAAACTCTGTAACCTCTTTGTTTTTTGGTGGTAGATCCCACTTCCTAGTGACAAAGGTACCTTCCCACAATGCTAGCCTCCTCCACGTGTTTTTTGAGGTCACCCCTTCCCAGCATCTGGAACGTTCCTCTTCCGCTGTGGCACACTGCTCCAGGGCGCTCGTGTAACCCTTGACGTTTTTCTGCAACCTTTGGCATCTGGGTTCCGGGGATCCATCATGTTGAACCATCAAGAATCCCAGACCAGTGGGTCCCTGGGACTAGAGACTGGTTTCTGTATCGTTCTGACTGGGTGGTCTAACCCCAAACGCCATCCCCTGAAATAAACTTTTTGCTGAGCTAAGGAGCCATGAAAGTCCGAAGAGACATCTGAAGGCATCTTGCCAACAAACACAAGCTGCCACCATGGTGTTGCCTGCATGCGTGGCCTCAACTTGATAAACGTTGATGAAGAAAAGGAAAAGCCGTTCAATATCTTCAATGGGCCCTTCAAAGGTAGTGGGGGGAAACCTGCCATCGTCTGTTTGCGGAATCAACAAACACCCCAAAACAGCTCAAATTCCTCCATTTACAGTGGGCAACTGATCATCTCAAACAGCTTGGTACCTAGCAATCCCTGCCATTGCCCCGCCTGTGATTTCATCCGCCTCCAGGGAGTTCAACCTCAACATCCTCAGCACCTCGATGCCCCGATGCCAAATGTCGCCGGAACTCGAGGCCAGAAAGGCATTGAAGCTGCCCACAGCACCAGCCCCAGCCATGGGCTGGTGAAGTGCCAGGGCCATTTGCCTCGAAGCTGAGGTCATCTGATCAACCCGACCACCGGAATAAGAAAAGGCTGAAGAATCAAAAGCAAGTGGTACCGTTGCGTGAACGTTGCCCGTCAACCTTTCACCGAACCAGAGCTTGATTGGTGTCAATCTAAGCAATCCAAGTGGCCAGTTGCTTGTGGCACCAGCCGTGCCAGCCGTGGCACCCTTGATCAAGGCGCTTCTGGCAAAGCCATCCACCTGCATCGCCAGGTGTCTGGTGAGAATCCGATTCACTTGGGTGCTTGTCTCACAATAAATAGGCTACTTCAAAATCATCCAAGATTCAGTCGTTTTGCATCATTTATATATATATATATATGTTTTGACATATGTACATATAAACACTGTGTACATTACATTCTATGTGTATCTTCCATAAATCAACCATATCCCATTTCTTGACAAACCAACTTCAAAGGTTTACCAGGGCAAAAAACACATTCCATCAGATTCCCCGGGAAGATGCCAATTCTGGAAGCATTGCAAACATTGTGCAGTGGTCCCGTCCAATCGGTACAGAATGGTTAAAGTGATTAAAATTTGCAATGTGGGCGGGTTCCCAGTCTCTACAAACAATCACCATTTTGCACGCCAGCCGCCACACCTCACATCCTCCGGAAACATCCAGAAAGTCCATGGCAATTTCCCATCGCTGGACCCGTGCCAAAGCATTCAAGATCGAGTTCTGCGTCACCACATCGCCCTGCAGTTCCTGTCTTCGCCTCAGAAACACACGTCGTGAAGTAGTCACGGAGAATGGATGAGTCAGGCCTCAACTACCAAGTGCCCCATGGGGGGGAAGTAAACCCTCTGCTGAATATTGGAAAATCAGAAAACTTACTGAAGCCATGGTTAGCTTGCATTGCTCCCAAAAACATCAAAGCTTGCTCCCACTGCCCAGACTTGGCGCAGCTGCTAATCACTGCGCTGTATGCTACGATGTCTGCTATCAGTCGCTGCTGCAGCATCTTTGACAACAGTGCTACAGACTGCTGCCATTGCTCACCCCTTCCGCAAGCGTTCATCGCCGCACTATAGATCCATAGGTCTGCTTGCTGCTCCTCAGCGTTGTTTGAGGAGGGGCTGTGTGGAAGGATCTGCTCTGTAATTCCTGGTCCTCAACTAGACCCTTCTCCGCCTGTAAAAGCTGAAGGAACATGTCTTTCAATAGAGTTTTTCTGGAATATGATGAATCCCGCCAAAGTCTTACCATGTTCGAAATCTTGCAACTTGTCCATACCAAGGATCCGCATCTTCTAGTCGTTCGAGCAACTGCAGGGCGTTTCGCCACTCATCAGCTTTGGAACAGGCTGAAATGCAAACGCTGTAAGTGATCCTGGTATTCGACGGATAATGGTGCAAATGGGTGGCTAGTTTGCGACCGCACAAAAATGAAAAACTATGGGGAAAAAAACTATGAAACAACAGCTCCAAACTCAGTGTGATTTTGGTGTTTGCTGAAAAACATACAGTATACCCTCTGGTAATTAAACGTAGCTATTGAAAATGGCCATAGAAATAGTGGATTTTCCCATTAAAAATGGTGATTTCCCATAGCTATGTTAGTTTACCAGAGGGTAAACCGAAAAGGTGTCGAACCGGAGAAGGCATCCCATGGACTGATCACCGAGCGGCAGATCGCTCTGAAGGCCTTCCATGTCCAATGACTCCAAGAGTGCCAGCACAGGCTTCCAGGCAGATGCTCGTGAACAAGCGCTCATGACAGCGTTGTACACCTGTTGACAACGGACAACATAAAACAGCCAAAACAAACTCTATATTTACATATTTTAAAGAATAGTTTGGGAGAAGCAAAGCAAAGACCTAAAGCTTTAAAGCTATATATCATAAAGCTATCATACTATGTTTCAGATTCTGACGTACCTGCGCAATGATTCCCCGAGTACTCGTACACAAGAGGTTGCTTTCCGTTTCTATTCGCCGACCAACCGACCAATGATAGCTGGTTAGGACTCGACAGTTGTGATGCCAGAGTAAAGAAAAACACCAACTGCTCAGACTGCTCGTAACTTTCCCGGTAAGGATAATTCGGCACTTGGCTGACCATCCCAATTGCTTCCTCAAAATCGTCCATCTGAACCCCCTGTCATCCCTTGGCGGGCGACGATCAGATCGGCTTCCAACTGGTCCGTCTTCAAAGCTTCCAGTAGCGACACTGCCACCGGCCATTGTCCACCTGGTACCATTGTGAAGCAGTTGGGAGATGTCAAAGTTAGACATGTGGAATCCCAATTGAATCATACAGATTGCAGGAGATCACGAGATGTCCTCAGAATCCCAATCATGCAACTCATCATGGGATACTTTGGAAACAGAACGAGGCATAGGCGGCATAGGCAACAACTCCTCTTTAAAAAATCTTTCAATCTGCCACAAACCCAGAAGTAGGTAGTAGTAGGCCATTAGTAGGAGTATGTCAGTGGTGCATGTACTAAGTCCATCTAAGTCTCACAGTTCCAAGTTCCACATCCACCCTTTTTCAGATACTCCGTGCACCTTGGCCATGGCCCCGAATGACTGCTGTATAGGCGCGCACATCTGGCAGGGGTCCTGGAACAGCCATCAATATCCTCATCATTTCCACTCGGTCGCAGGATGAACGTAGACACCAGGAACTTAATTACTCCTGCCTTTAGACTGTGTCAATGCCGCTCCCTCATCATGTTGCAGGTCCAAGAAAACGTCCTCCCAGCCCCAGTCCCTGCAGTCCTGCACCCCACATCTCCGTTCCCGTGCTTCATGGCACCGCCATGGCACCGCCTGTCACGCACCAGCAGAGTTGAGCCCAAAACCTCCAGTGCTGCGGTCGGAGTCCCAAGGCACCAAGCCATTTCCCACTGGGTCGCACCTCCAGAGTCTCCACCTGCGGTGACCCGGAGTTCCGGAGTTTTGTTCAGAGACTGGACGAATTTGACATGTGGAGATATTGGATGTTCATGGAGGAAATTGAAGACTTTAAGTGATCATATTTGGGGTTCACAAACTTTACACAAATCAGGATATCAAGGGGTCCCTGTGGCAAGACCCACGGCCACATCTAGTATAGATGGCCATTGAGTTGGATGATTTGCCTACTCAAAATAGTGATGGCTTCCGTAGTGTTGAAGTACCAGAGGGTGTGTGTATATATATATATGCAAATGATGTTATACATTATCTATTAATAATTACATACAGTTGTTATATATATAATTATATAGTTAAATTATCTGTAGTACACATATATCTACATATGTCAACTCATCATGACTCATCTATTTTTGTGTATCATAGTATTATATAGATATACCAGCACGCTGAAAGAGGCTTCAAACCCCAGGGCAGTCGGCGTAACGCCGCGCGGTCTTTGTGGCACCCTTTTCCCAGGTGGTACCTTCTCCTCCGCATGAGTCTTGTACCTCAGCTTCCAGCCAGAACCTGGGATATCAAATACCCTCTGGTAATCCAACATAGCTATTGAAAATGGCCATTTATAGTGGATTTACCTATCACTATGAAAAGTGGTGATTTTCCATAGTTATGTTGGTTTACCAAAGGGTACCAACTAACATGTCCTTTTTTTCCTCCACCAGAATGGTGGTTTGGGGTGCTTTCATGTTTCACAACTTGGTGGAATTGTCAAGGCGAGGCTTGACCTTGTCAAAATGTTGTATTCATATCATTGTTAGAATCAAACAGGATTCTTTGATAAATTTGATATTGATCCATACTGATCCATACTGATCAATATTGATCCATATTTATCATGATTGATCCATCTTGATCCATCTTGATCCATTTTGATCCATTGGGTATGGCCATGGCTCAAAAGGAGCACCAACAGTAATAAAACTGGCTAAGTTTTATGGCAAATCATCCAAACTTGAAGTTCGGTGCAATACTTGGAGGATCAAATCACCCCCCTTGTACAAGTATATAGATAGCAGCCATGGTGAATAGTGAATAAGTTCGGATTTGTTGAGTTGTCCTCATTTTGAAGGGGATTAAGACCACAATGAGTGACTGCCCGAACATATATTTGATATTCTGCAGACAAACATCGCTGATATTGCATGTACTCAAGATATCCTAAGATCATCTCTATAGCTCTTGGAAGCAAATACCTTACCACGTGTCACCACTTCGTCAACTCGGATCCTCCACGCATCATCCAAGTGGAGTCCCCGACTCGCTGCTCTTGATGGCCAACTCAAAACCGTACCTGCCGGGGCCAGCGGACGGTGGAGCAGGTGTAGCTGACAGTTTCGCCAGGGCTATGGAACAGTCCTTGGGGGGTTCCATAGTCATGGTATCCCAATAGCTGGATGGTTTATTGAAAATGGAACATCCGAAAATCGCATGGATGATTTGGAGGTACCCCCATTTATGGAAACCCTCACGTGGAAACACTACTACAGTTGGGAGGGGAAAAAAAACACTAGTGTCTTGGAAACACCCTTTAGATCAATTGATATAGGAGTAATTGGAAAAACGCTATGTCTTTGCCTTGCTTGAAAATAAGGGGAGGGGGATTGCTTTTTTTTTTGGGGGGGGGGGCCTATCGCTACTCAAGGCTTTGAATTTTTATGGAGATGATAGAGGAACACATCTATGTCAGGAAAAGAAGGGGGAAGGAAGAGGAAGAAAGAAAAAAGGAAGAACAAAGGAAGAGGAAGGGAAGAGGAAAGAAAGGGATGAGCAAAGGAAGAGAGGAAAGAAGAAGCAATGCCTTTCATTCAGGAAGAGGAATGCCAAGGCGGAAGGGAAAGGATCAGAGGGTCTATCTGTGGTCCGGGATTACTCTTCGAACAAATGGGTATCGCCAAGGTCTCGTGCGTTTGTGGTTAACAGGACTTTTCTTTTGCAAACTAAGATATTGTAAACAGAAAACATTGCTTGAGGAAAAACATACCAGGAATCCATTACAAGCAGTCTGACCAGTCTGAGTAGTGACGCAAGTTTGTGTAAAACCCACTCGGATGTGGACATCATACACAATTATAGGTATCGTTTTTGGAGGTACCTGTCGGTTTGCAGTGCTTGTTTGGTGTACTTTCCAGACACAAATGAGCACTCACCATTGAAACTGTTCTACCCGAGTTTTGCACATGTGAAAGGCATATTCATGCATATTCAAATAATTCATATAATATACGAGATTGTAGCTATATACAGTGCCATACAGTCCCTATGTTCCCAATGTTCCTGGCTCAGCAAACTGATGGGTCACCCTGTGAGCAGGTCAAACTGCTGATCTGATGCAGCACCATCTGCGTGCCTTGCTGTGGCCACTGAGACCATACCAAAAAAATGTTCCTACTGGAGAGAACTTTGAGAAAAAGTGTCCATGAAATTGGCAATCTTGACTGATCTTCTACAAGTATAGAGAGAGAGAGAGAGCGTGTCATCACTCATCCATCAGATGTTCAAGCCTCCTTGTACAGAAGGACCCCTCACAGAGACAGTTGAGAAGGTCGCGAAACAATTCAAACATGGTTCTGACTTAAGCTGGGCCACCAGTCCGTTCAGTCTGTCGAGAACTGCACTTGGCCAATGACCAAAAGTTTGCAAATCAACAGATCATCACCGAATTCCCATCCTGCTTGACTCTTGAGATCCTGCTTTGAATTTCGCCAATCCAAGACGAAATTTGAAGGAACTGTAGATATTTCTACCAGCGTTTTCAGCAGTCAACTCTGGTGCTACACGGTCTTCCCATGCAAAAGGGCCCAGCCTGAAGATCACTTGCCATGGATTCGGTTGCCGAGAGGCCTGGCAACTGCAGTTCCACTGAGAGATCTGAGGGTCTTTAAGATCCTACTATTTACCTCAGCGAAACGGGTATGAAATTGTGTTTTTTGGGCAAGCTTTAGTTTTTTCTTTGGCGGGGGGGGTGGCATTGTGAAACCTTATATAACTGGTAAACCATTCTCATCTTATTTAGCCTTCCTGGGCCGCATGGCTCTACGCCAAAGCAACAAAACCAACAAGGTCAAAATGAGAACTCGAAGCAACCAAATAGACACAACTGCAACAAGGTAGAGACAACTGAAGGGGGGCATGGGGAAGGGCACAGCGCCTCCTCCCCCCAGGAACACAGAGACAACTTCGTTCGAGTGGTGGTCCTTCTTTTCGGGTTCTTGTTGTTCTTGCGGTTCTTGCTGTCTTTGATGTTCTTGTTGTTCTTGCCGCTCTTGTTGTTGTTGTTGTTGTGGTTGCAGTTGTACTTGTAATATCTTGTAACAATAGGGAAGCAGGAAATCGAAGAGATGCTGAAGCCCAAAAAACAGAGCAGAAGAACAAAAACAAACGCAGGAAAACATTGGAGCTAAAAGCAACAAAAATCGAGAGGAAGGAAATGAAAGCACAAAAGCAAAGAAGCAGGACAACATGGAAGGAAGAAAGCAGCAAAGCGATGAAACAGAATAGAAAAGCGAAAAGTAGAGAAAGCAAAAAGGCAAAGAAATCAAACAAGCAAAAGCAAGAAAGCTGGAAAAGGAGAACAGCAATGGTAAGGAGAAAGCAGAGAAAACAATAAAGGAGAAAAGCAGAGAAGCAAACATACAGAGAAAAAACGGCAGAGAAAGCAAACAAAGTTAAAGAAATCAACAAAGCAACAAAGGCAAAGAAGCGCAAAAAAAAGGAGCAAAGGCAGGAATGACAGAGAAGCATAAAAGCAGGAAAAGCAAAGAAGAGGAGAAGCAGTAGAGTAAAGAAGCAGAAACACAGGAATCAAAAAACTCGAACTCATTGGGAAAAAATAAAACAAATGGCCTTGCCAAGGAAACTACCAAAAAACACTTTTCAATGAAACGTTGGGCTGCTGTCCTGAAGGAAGCCCACTTCACTGTTTCTGGTAATTATATACTGGACAACGCAATCAAGATTTACAGGCTGATGTCTAGCCTTTGTGAGAAATTAAAAGCTATAGCGTCCACAGTCCATTGTGCAACGCAAAAAAACGCTATGCGTTGATTCCTCTGCGGTGCACCCTTCAAATCCCATCAGTCGCTCCGCCCGTTTTCCCCACGGTGCAACGCAAAGCTTGGCCAAGGCAGCCGTCCCAGCGTATACTCCGAATATCCCGCAACCCACTGCTTCATCATGTTCACTCACCATCCAAAAAAAAAGGCCATGTATATCTATATAATTATATATATATGTGTGTGTGTGTACTGATGAGTGCTAGTGAGTACACAGTCGAGATCTCCAAGATAAGTGCGTCCCCCCTTGTATATACAGCTCAGCTGCTCAGCTTCTCTGCCGTGCTTGGCTGAGCTCAATCACTGAGAATCCCAACTGGGCAGGACCTCAATGAGATGACCAGCTTAGGATGACATCGAATGATCCACTGAATGGCCCCAAAGTGGATGCAACCCTGTGAATAATCCAGGACCCTGACACTGCTCGAGACACTGCAGGAAACAATAGTTCAGCATAGATCAGCAGGATATCTTTCTTGGCACCTCTGGCCAGTCTTCAACATCTTCATCCCAGCCAGTTTCAGCAGGATGTTGGGTGAAACATTTCAGCAGGTGCATTCAGTTTCTACTTTAGCCGCAGGGGAGATAAACGGCACTCCCCTGGTGGCCTCGGGACCGGCTTCAATTGCCCACTGCAAGGATTACACAAAGTCCAAGCAGGACTCCGGGAGCACTCCTGAAAGCATCTGCGGTGCCCGCGCTGGCCGTGCCAGTAATAGGGGTGACATCGCTGCCCACCACGGAAGTGGTTGCGGAGTTGGACCCCGAAGAAGATCCCCCCGCAGAGGAAGCCAAGGAAGCCTGGGCTGAAAACTCACTATACTAGATGCCCCCCCAAAAAAAATGAATAATCCCTTCCCCCTATTACTAACCCCCCCCCCCAAATACGAAAAACTAGCGTCCGTCTCCAATTTTGGAAAATGTGTGGTTGGCCAATTTGACTTTTAATTGATCCCCTTTAGAAAACAATTTAAAAATAAAGCTATCATGTGGGTTTCACCCCCTAATAATCAAAACTAGTCAACCCCGGGGTGTTTTGTATTAGGGTCCGCTTCGAAATCCACTTTTTTGCAACGTATTCATTGCGGTTTAAACTAGAATTTAATTGATTTTGAAATTGAAAAATAATAGTTTTTTATATTTAGGTTTTTGTTTAATATTAGGGTCCGCTTCGTAATCCAATTTTTTGCAACGTAGTAATTGCGTTTTAAATTGGAATTTAATTGCTTTTGAAATTGAAAAAATAGTTTTTAATATTACTGTTTTTGTTTAATATTAGGGTCCGCTTCGAAATCCACTTTTTTGCAACGTATTAATTGCGTTTTAAATTAGAATTTAATTGATTTTGAAATCGAAAAAAAATAGTTTTTAATATTAAGGATTTTTGCTTAATATTAAAGTCCGCTTCGAAATCCATTTTTTTGCAACGTATTAATTGCGTTTTAAATTGGAATTTAATTGATTTTGAAATCGAAAATCCATAGTTTTTAATATTGAGGTCCGAAATTTAGTATTCGGGTCCCCTAATACTAAATACCCCCCTAATACTAAAAACTACCCGAGGTGTTTACTATTTGGGGGGGTTAGTAATAGGGGGAAGGGATTAGGGCTGCAACGATCTGACAGGCTATCCTCAATTCATATCAATTCTTTCAATTCATTCAACTCATTGAACATCCGGAGGTGTCCAAGGTCATGGAGCTACCCCAATAGCTGCATTGTTTATCATGGAAAACCACCAAAAAAAGAATTGCATAAGATTTAGGGCTACCCCCATGACTCAGGAAACCATCCAAATATCATCCCAAACCAAAAACGACTTAACAGATCGATGGTATATCGGTGGTAGCCAGGAGACAACTGTGCCGCAGGGCCCTTCAGCCAAGTCAGCCGCAAAGCTGGCATAGCAACTGCTCCTGAGCCGAGTGGCAACGCTTCGGGGCACACCGGGATCCTGTCTCATCTAACTAGCCAAGTAATGTAGGTGATTTGAAGGGTATATAAATATCGTTTCTCAATCTGGGCTTCCGAAGTTGATAACAATTGCTCTTGATCAGTCAATTTCCCATGTGATCTCAAACTTGGTAAGGTTTTGAACAGAAATCATGCCCATTGCCACCGCAATTTGCATCCGCAATTTCTTTCCAAGCATCTTGGTGGCCATGGGAAATCGCCACTGATGTCCTCCCATGTTGGGCACCTCGTTCTCTGAAATTTCGTTCCAGGCACTCTGGATCTCAGCCACAGTTCCTTGGCGAAATCGGGATCTGGGTGGATTTCTGACCTGCCATGGTTGGAAGCTACGAATTAAAATCGGCAGTGATGCGATCCTTAGCCTGACGTTTTTTTTTTGGGATGTTCAATGATTTTCCATTGCTATCATGGCTAGGGTTATCTGGGTGCCTCGGAGTCCCCCCCCTGAGTTTGTCGATTTTGGTCGTGGCTGGAAGAAAGATTGCAACGCCCCACCAACCCCTCTCCATGCCAAGCCTCGATAGGTGCCACCGTAATTCCCTAGACCTCCATTCGAGGTAGAGACACCAGTACCACCGAAACCACTCGTCCAAGAACCTCCGGGGAAGTAGCTCTTGATTGACCTTGGACATTGCAAACCCAGAGCTGAGGGCTGGTGAGGATTGCTGATAAGTTGTTTAAACAATATATATATAATATATGGTGAGGATGGTGCAAGTTGTTTCAACAAAATATGTATATATATATATATTTATTTATTTATTTATTTACTTATATACATATATTTATATTACACACGAAAATATGTATATATTTAGTCTTATTTATATGTATGTATATATATATACATATAGATGCGCATATATATATATATCGATATATAAATATTGATGTGTATATATAAAAATATAAGTATTTAAATATACATATATATATACATATCTATTGATACGTATATATATATATGTATATATATTTATATGTATTTATGTATTTATGTATACGTGAAATATATAGGCATATCTGCATATATATATATATATACAATAGATAAATACAATACATATATACATTACATACATTACATACATTACATACATTACATACACTACATACATTACATACATTACATACATTACATACATTACATACATACATACATTACATTACATTACATTACATTTCATTACATTTCATTACATTTCATTACATTTCATTACATTCATTACATTACATACATTACATACATTACATACATTACATACATTACATACATTACATCCACTAAATACATTACATACATTACATACATTACATACATACCATACATAACATACATAACATACATACCATACTTACCATACATAACATACAAAACATACATAACATACATAACATACATAACATACATAAGATACATAAGATACATAAGATACATAACATACATCACATACATAACATACATAACATACATAACATACATAATATACATACATTACATTACATTACATTACATTACATTACATTACATTACATTACATTACATTACATTACATTACATTACATTACATTACATTACATTACATTACATTACATTACATTACATTACATTACATTACATAATTACATTACATTACATTACACTACATTACATTACATTACATTACATAATTACATTACATTACATTACATTACATTATATTACATTACATTACATGACATTACATTACATTGCATTACATTACATACATTACATACATTACATACATTACATTACATTACATTACATTCATTACATTACATTACACTACACTACACTACACTACATTACATTACATTACATACATATATGGTCACCGTGATATATGTACAGAGAGAGGTGAGTACATACTTGTATTGCTAGCAGAGATAACGCCCAAACTGGTATCTATGTCAGTCTACGTATGCATGTATTTAACTATGCATGCATGTATTTAACTATGCGTATGTACATGTATGCACAAACATACATATAAATACAAATGATAAAATTACAATGATATACTATATAGTATATATACAGTACATATATGTTGCATGGCTGCAATGCAAACCAGCAGTCAGTGTCACATGTAAACCCTCGGAGACCGTTTGAAATTTGCACAGCAAAATCCTCCAGAGATGGATTGTTTCAAACATTGAATCTTACTTTTAGGATTGCAGATTATTGCAGTGTCATACCAATCCTAGTAGTATCGTTCATGTTCTTTCTCCAACCATCGCCCCCATCAACCAAGACATACCTACTATTCTGCACATGATCAACGCCAATGGTTTTTGTCATCCCCAAAGCTATTGGTCGATTGATATGGATTCCCCTACTAGCTTCATCGACTCCCATGAAACTTATCAGCCGAGCTTCAACGGATGCGTCTCCTTGTTCGGCTGATCGTTTGCCGTGAAGATCAGTTTCGGACCTTTGTCGGTGAATGGCACAGAAAGGGATCCGTAGCAAGGGAAACAAAGGGAACTTCGGCAAATGAAAAATGCCCAAATGTATCTTTTTCATTCTTTTTCTTCCAGAAAAAAAACAAAAAAAAACACTTGAACAGATTGGTTTTGAGAAGCCCTTGCGAATCATTCAATAACATAGGAGAATCATTCTCAAAAATAGGTGAATCACTGGAAAAAGCAGGAAGCCTCTTGGAAAACACACCTTCTCACCCAAGCGACACATGGCTTTCAGCTCGGTCTCGCTGGGCTGACTTCCCAAGCATAGCACCCCAGCGCTATAGCGCGGCGTGCTGCATGTCGAGCTGCTACTTGGCGCAGTGCCGAAACTGGGACCTGAACACTTGGAGAATCCCTTGGGGCTGGGGATCTACTGATGGATAACTGACTAATTAGTTTTGTATTGGGCTATATTCAAGTGGTATCTAATAGATAAAATGTTAGTTTCATGTATACATAGACATAGTTTTTTTGGGGTTTGTCACAATGGATTTATGGCTGCCGTATTTTCAGACAAACTCCATTATGGATAGCTGGGTGTTTGTAATTGGGCTATATAATTAGTGCACACAATGTTAGTTTTATATTTGACATATACATAGACATATATTGATAACCTATTACAATTCACTTCACTGACCTGAAATCCGCCCGCACCGAAGGTGCCGAGGCGTTTTTTGTTGGCACGCATTATCCGTAAGCAATTGCAATAGCTATTAAGCTTTAGCTTGGGGGGGGGGGNCAAACTTGGGCTCAACATGGCCCAACATGGGCCCAACATAGGCCCAACATCCCTCAACATAGGCCCAACATGGGCCCAACATGGCTCAACATGGGCCCAGCATGGGCCCAATATGGCTCAACATCGGCCCAACATGGGCCCAGTATGGCTCAACATGCGCCCAACATGGCTCAACATGGGCCCAACATGGGCCCAATATGGCTCAACATCGGCCCAATATGGGCCCAACACGGCCCAACATAGAGCCAACATTGGACCAACATACTCCAACTTTGGAACTCCCAAGCTAACACTCCGGTGCGGGCGGTTGTCGTCGCNACATAGAGCCAACATTGGACCAACATACTCCAACTTTGGAACTCCCAAGCTAACACTCCGGTGCGGGCGGTTGTCGTCGCGAAGCGACCAGAATATGGCGGTTGTAAATCCAGCTTCCACTCAACTGCTACTCAGCTACTCGGAATGCAAGGAAACCGTCATTCATTTTTGCAATGGGAAAAAATATATATATATATATATATAATTTATGCAATCGTAGTACCTTGCTAGTATCTATCATAATCTTATGATTGCTGCGATTGTGTATACTGCGGGGTTTGCTGAAGTGATCGAATTAATCAACCTGATATTCCAAAGATCAGCACCAGGGTCCCCTGGCGCACCCTAGTAAAAAGGCAATGGGATGACGCAAACAAATTGCTTCTGGTTACATCCCAAGCAACTCAATGTTCTGTACCACCCATGGATAATCATGGATATATGATGTATACAATCGATACTATGTCTAGTGTGGTTTATATCTTTAATGAAGAAGAGGGGAATTGTAACCAGCAAGTCGTCGTGGGAGCAAAGACTAGCTGGTGATGCTGGTTGGAACTCCCCTAATCATACGCATGGAAGTCCAATTCCCAGCAAACCAGGATTATTGCTTGCTTTATTCCTCCTCAGTCAGTGTCCCTTCAAACCATTCATCAATAAGTCAAGATGGATGGTATCCCAGCAAGTCCAGTTCAATCCCGAGGAAAATGAAACGTGCAATGCAAGTCAGAAAAACGATGAAAAACAAGGATAAAAAAAAATCTGGGGAAAGGGAAAATACAATGGCTTTATCTGAAAATAGGGTATGCCCCCAATTATAGCCATTTAATGGGGATAACGATCATTAACCATTGAGTTTAGGGGTACCTTCCCAATACTTTGATACCTTGCGAATCTAAGCTTGGTGACCTCAATCTTGGCCAAATCTGAAGCCCAAGGTGCAGTCTTGCACTCGGCTCTCAGATCCCGTGCATTGCGGGCCAGTCATGACCACCGGCAAAGTGCTACTCAGCGCGTCATATACGGCTGACGGGTGGCGTTGTGGAATCAGGAGTCAATAGGCTGTTGATGAGCTGTCAATGTTATACGCTGGTCTATTTGTCAATAGCTATTAATACGACACCTGTTGTCATACCTGTCAATGATCGGTCGTCAGTAGGGTGCTTTGACAGTTCATGACAGTTCGAAATAAAAAGGTATGCAAGCGAATTGAACCGCTCTTTTTCCACAATTTCTCAATGGCGCTTGCTTGATGACATGTGAAGCATTTCCGGTTGATGCCACTTAAGGATACATCTCGGTAATTTGGCACACCCACAAAAACAAACAATATCAGCGTATATCAAATATGCATAAATGTGCTTCTTCTGTTTGGCTGGGAATCCTTTGATTTTGCGAGGACGGAACTGCCCAACCCCCCTGATCCACGGTGTTCAAGGCTCGCTGGAGGGCTGAGTCGGCCGCTGTAGTAGAAGTCCTCGGAAGAGATGAAAGGTGATCCCCAAGGCAATTGCCCTCTGGTCATAGCTGAGCTTACATAGCTGAGCTGAACATGGTCATAGTTGATTTATGTTGATTTACCTATTGCAAACATTTTTGTACGTCTCCATGGCGATGTTAGTTCACCGGTACTTGGAGGTGTAGTTCGGGTTCTAAATGGGTATAGTTTGATGACCCTTCTAACTAACCATATAATTATATATCATTATATATATCCACCTGGACCTGCAGCCAGAAAAACTCCCAGAAAGTCACAACTGCAACTGGAATTCATCGCCAATTCGTATATGGGTACATCTACAAATACGGTGGAGTGTCAAGCGATGATGTTGGCTCTTTTTCATCTGAAGCGAACAGAACAAAACAACGAGTCTTCACAAAAGCTTGGTTCAGAAAGTAGTGTTTAGAAAGACACTGGCATCCCCAGCCCGTAAAAACGGGAAGGACGTACCCTCTGGTAAACTAACATAACTATTGAAAATATTTGAAAATCACCATTTTTAATGGAAAAGTCAACTATAAATGGCCATTTTCAATAGCTATGTTAGTTTACCAGAGGGTAACCCAATGTCCAGGTCTGGTCAACTGTCTCAGACGCTGCATCTGAGAGTCGTGGAGTTGAAACCCATCGGCGAAACCCATCTGTCGGCAGCTCACACGGGCATCTGCGTCGCCAAAGTTTTCATCGCAGATTTGGCCCCACGAACCATCCTGACGTGGCACCATAGAGGGGTCGGTAGCATCCCATAATGGGTGCCTTCAGGTAGGGGGTCAAAAATGTGATTTTAGCATGTAAAGTGTGGGTTGTGCTGTTTCCCTTGTTTTCGATTTGTTTTTGTCAATTTGGTGCTTCCCCATATATTTACACTAATATATATATATATATGTATATATATATATAGAATTATATAGATAGATATTTCCAAGATGAGAAAACGTACCTTAAAACTTTATGATACTTTATTTCTATGTTTGAGGTTCCCACAGACATGCATGTCAGCAGGGTTTGTGCGCCTTCACTGGCCTTCACATCACATGTGATATTTTTCCAGCAAAGTTTTACTTTGCTAAACCCCAGGCTGATATTTGCAGGTGATATGTATACAGCCCCGGGTGATGTAGCATCCAAATCCGCCTCAAAACTGATCTGGCCATCATCCCAAATCTCAAGCTCTTTAGGGTCCATGAAGCCCTCATCATCTTTGACTCCCCGGGAGGCACGGCGCCCAGCTCCTGCATGACTTCAAGTCGACCCCAACGGCCACCACAATACTGGTCCAAGATCTCAAAAGTCCCATCCACAATGCGCAGAGTGGGCGTGTTGCTGCCCACCTGAGGCACCGGATGGCACTGGGTCTCTGGCAGAACCATTGAGGAGTTGCCATGAAAATCCATGGTGAGCTGCTCTTGAAATGAAAAAATCATGCAGCATCATATACCTAATAATATCCTATAATGCAAACTCAAGCAGCTTGGTGGTTTGCCGACGTGGGGCTCGCTATGAAACATCCCTTGCAAAAGCTGCGCTGCACAGATTCATTTTTGAGAGGCTTGGGTAGTAAGCAGGAAGATGCAGCCTCTTGACCAGACTTTCCACAAGGTCAGAGACTGGTGGGGTGCCATGTCAATGCTTCGCTTTGCAACTAAACATTTTCTCACCACCCTGCCCCTAGACCAAGTGCTTTGGAGAGGCGGCAGTGGAAGAGCTGCAAGAGAATCCTGCGGGCTTCTGGCAGCGCTCGGGAATTGTGGTTGTGGTTGTGGTGGTTGTGGTTGTGGTTGTCGTGGATGTGGATGTGGTACTGGTTGTGGAGGTCGTGGAGGTAGTTGTAGTTGCTTCCAACGTGGTGGATGCCGTCGTTGCGCCTAGCAGGCTCCCATGAAGCACTCTGCAAGACTCGCACTCTGGGGATGGGATAGACTTGTTAGTTGATTGATGTCCTTGGGTGATCTGCTAGTGACTGGTGATTAGGATGAAGAAGTGCACCCCTCCAAAAGGAAGCGTAGTTGCAAGAGTGAAGCGCCCACTATAGTAACCCTAGTCACATACCCCTGGATTGAAAAGCATCGTCTGAAACGTCGATTGTCGGCAATGACCTTGCAACTCACAAATTCTTCTGGTGCGTCTGTACAAGAAGAAATTCCAGAATATCCCTTACTAGAAGGAAAATGTGGAGTGTCCCCCTGAAATGAAACGCAAGATGGCCGAAGATTGAGGGGAAACTATGCACGAATGGTAAATCATGGTAAATCGGGTAGTATTCACTAGAAAATTCAACAACAAATTCACCGACGTCGGCTGATGTCGGCAACAATCCGCTCCTGCTGTGGTGGTTGTGATCAACGGCCCATCGGCGTATCCCATGGGAAGCCATATGAGGATCAGGGCCATGGCACATGGCGCCGCCATGGAACCCGCAACCCGCGGTGCAAAGTGTGACAGTTGACAACATGGTTCAATATATCAAGCAACGTGAGGATATATGACTTGACGATCTTGACGTAGTCACCGTGAAAGGGTCAAGAAACTACAAATAGTATATATATATATATTTTTTTTTTTTAAAAAAAAAAAAAAAAAAAAAAAAAAAAAAAAATATATATATATATATATATATGCATACACATCAGCATAAAATCAACAAACATGGGTCACATCACACTTCGATATCATTTGAACATTTGGTATCCATCGGACTCGGCACCAGCTTGAAAGGCCGCCTAGTCAACCTGGCAAAATGGCCATTGCATGTGTTGAGTTCTTCAAGGGTAGGAGAGGACACAGCATTCATGGAACACTGTGGACATTGCTCTCACATAGGAAGTTGCTGAGTGTGACCGGTGTTCATAGCCTGTCCTTTTGCCGAACTCTTTGATCAAACACCAACCTACTCAAGGGATTGACAGCATTCAAGTCGGTATCGGTGTCCATCCCAATAGGTGAACACTTGGCTTCACTTAGAAACTCAAACACATTCCTTTCACCCTGTGATGTGACTGGCTGATTTGCCAACTTCAAAGAGAAGTATGTAAACCAGGTCCCACAAAATGATGGGGACTGATGAGCATATTATATATATAAGGGTTTCCATAAATGTGGGTACCCCAAAATGGATGGTTTACCATCCTATCAAAATGGATGATTTACGGGTACCCCCATTTTAGGCAACCTCCATATAACTCATCATATAACCATCAAAGGTGGGAGATTTCACTACATTGTTTTGCCCCCTTTAAAGGTCGATCTCTGCTTTTCCTCGCAGGCCAAGGCCACGCCGGCAGCCGGCGAGTTGAGCGCAGGCCGCAAGCCGCAGTCCAGACCTCGCAGCTGACAATGTTCATGCTGTTTTTTTTTTAAAGCTGCCATGCTGGATATCAAAAAACAAGGCCTACACCTGATTTGGATGTGTCTGGAAATGGGTATCCCCACAATGATTAGCCGCAAAAAATAGGGAACATGATTCGATTAACCATTGGGTGGTTAAGGGGTACCCGAATTTTCAAACAAACCCATTTCAGGGGATTCTAGGAAAGCAGATCATCAATCCATATAACACTCCCAATCTGATTGAAGCCCTGAAAGCGGGCTGGTGAATTGGTGAACGTGCCATCTGAAAAAGTTTATAGCCACGTCACCCCTACGATACCATATCCATCACTATGTCCCAAAAATGGCGGTGTGACCATCTAAAAGTGAAATGAAAAATCAGCCATCACGCTGAGTATTCACGAACAATACTCGGAATATACCTTCTGAAGCGAACGGATTAGATGATCAGATAGTTTTATATGCAAACGACCTAGGTTGAGCCACCACCAAGAGATCCAATCCGAAACTAAAACTGGAAAAGAAAATCAGAGGCCACTTTTTTTGGCGATGTGTTGAGCTTTTACAGCTCTCCGGCCGCATTCTGAACTGCTTGGTACAGCGCAAATGCTAAAAGATGGCCCAGTGTTCAACAATCTGGGGCCAGCTGCAGCTATCTCCTGATGTCTCCCATTTGGTCCAGCAACAACCAAGGCGATGTGGCTTGATGTTCCGCACATGCGATGTGCATCTAGTCAATAACCAAACTTTTCGAGTCATATACTTGGTGGTTTCAAAAAAGCGTCAGCCTATCCCCAGAATATGAATTACACTACTCACTTGGGATCGTCCTCTCAAATAGGAGACCAAAAAAGAATGAAACCACTAACTTGTTTAGCTCAAATGATTTGTCATCAAGGAGTTACCTGGAAATGGCCCTAATGTGTCAATCCCCCACCGTCATGGTCACGGCGGATGCGGGAATGGACTCGCCGCGGACAAAAATGTTCTGCAGCGATCGCCCGAGGAGCGATAGGAAAAAGAGCCGAGGAAGCGATCGCGGGACTGACATGAAACAGGCGTGAAGCTATTGAAACGAGGCCGAACTTCTTTCCAATCCCCAAAAGTGATTGAGATTCCCTCTAAAAATGTCCCGTCTCTAGCATCATAGCTTCATTGTTCTTGGTCAAACTATCAGAAATCCGGTCAAAAGTGAAAGGAATGAGATTGGGGATTGGTCGTTTCATGTTGTCCTCACCGTCCTCCAAAATCTGACTCTGGGCCAACGTCCGGCAGGTGCTTTCATCACGAGCTAAGGAATTGTTTTTTACAATCAGAGGTTTCACCCTTTTGAAAGAGAGTCGAGGAGCTGCAATGGAGGTGGAAACACCACAGGCAAGAACAAACTGAAACGGGGCCGCTGATCTTAGCCGCTTGCAGCCTGGGAAACCTTGGCCTTGGCAACTCCTGCCATTCAGTCCTCAGGTTGTCAGGGTGGGTGTCTCTGAGTGCTCGGGGAAAGTCTTCACCTGCAGTATAGCCAACTTGGAAGCGATGGCAAAATCCGACGGAAAACTTGGACCGGAATTTGAAGGTGTGGCAGAGCCACCGAACGTCATGATTCTGGTCGCAGTTTTCACGGACTCAATAAGCTATTTACAACTGGTGGTGCAAATTATGTACATCGCACCAACAACTGTGCATCAATGTAGTGCATCTAAATCGGAAAGCTTCGCACTACACGATTCCACAAATCCGCTAAGGAGGATGCGGAACAAGCAGTTGCCAGAACCTGCAGTTGATAGTGAATCCCACAATAACTTGAAAAATGTTGCCATTTCCCTTGACTTGGTAGATCTTACTATGTAAAACAACCTATCAACACCAATCAGCCAACAGGTTTTGGCCACTGCTCAAATAAATTCAGTTCTCGCACTGGTGGCGAGAAGGCGTCTCTCTTGGCCCTGCATGCACCTGTCCCAAAACCCCCATCTGGGGCATACGGACAGCAACGCAACGTTCGCTAATGCTCGCAATATCCAGCTCAATCCACAGGATGATGATCCCTCCGAATCGCCAAGTGAACCGTGATTCGACCATTCTGAGATTCTGTTTCTCCTCATATCATGAAGCTTCCACAAGACTACTTGCTTTCACGATCTTTCACCTGACTCTTCGCAGGTTTCACTGGATTTCTTCGAACGCGTCGGCACAGCCGACAACAATGAGAATGAGAACAATGTCCCACAGGCTCCAAGAATAAAACACCCGATATGAAGTCTTCAAATTCGACACGTTTGACGTTACATTCCCATGTTTGAGTTTCCAAGTCCAGAAAAATCCGCATGTTTGATGATGTTTGATGCTAAAATTCCCCTGTGTTTGAGGCCAAAATCACGCGAAATCAGCCAGCCGTGATGCCAAAATTTCCATGGTTGGTTCATTGGGTTCACCAGATCTTCATGAAGTTGATAACGGAGCCCGTGGTGCAGCCCAGCCCTAAACTTTTCACTTGCGTCGGGGACGACCCGACTCTTGGGCCCGCCACCTAGCCCAGGACCCACATAAATTCACCACAGAAAAACACACAAAAACCACTGAAATAATGGTGTTTTGATGTGTTTTGTGATGATTTCACCTTCAAGTCAAATGTCCGGATTTGAGCATCAAACACTGTTATTTTTACCAATCATTTAGTCGCTGACAAAGAATTTAACCCAAAATTCACCGTCAAAACATCTTTTCAGCTAAAGAGGCAAGAGGGTGAGTCTACCGTTCCAAAGAGATATGATACAAGAAAAAATTATTGGGTATATATCCTGAATAATAGTTCATGAATCAATCCGGAGTGGCTAGACGATCCCCGAGCATTCAAGATGATGTTACCATATTTTACCACATTTTAGCTGTTGAAATTGACCCGAATTCCCAATTACGAACACCTGGACTTGCTTGCCCGGCATGGTGGTGCCACCCCTGCCTGCCCCGGCCCTTGTTGATCATCTTGGCAGCTCCTGCGTGTCTTGATGTGTGATCTTAATATATCTTAACAATATTCACCTTCCAAAGTCGAAGCGAATGGTTCGTTCAGGTGGATGTTTCCCAAAACAGACCCAGGATCCGTTTGGTATATCATGGTATACCAAACGGATCCATATGGTATACCCAATTTGGGTGGTGGATGGTATTTGGATCCCTGAACTCCGTGGCCAACTGGCGCTCCTCCATTCAACTGACGCTGGGCCTCGCTCAAGGCCCAGCCAGTGGCGATGTCCAAAACACGATCGATGGCCGTGGCCCCTCCGCGCAGGCTCTTCATGGAGGGCAGCAAACCTTCCACCTGCGGTCACAATGAAATATACATGTCTGTAAAGAAAAAAAAACAGAAAATCCAAGGATTCGTTTGGTATACCATACCATACCATCTTGGAACTACCTATCAGTTTATAAAACTGTGATTTTAAACAAATACAAAACAATGGGAGCTACCCGCCAGTCACAGCAAAATTAATCATGGTTGATTCTATTGTTGTCTACATCTAAATACTGGTTGGCTGTGTATCAAAAGACAGCCCACAGAAAGTAGAAATTAGGGGGAAAAATATGGAAAAAATATGAAAAAATGGGGCTGTACTTCTCCATTAGTCAAGCAAACCTGTGAGAAGAGGACATCCAAGGGTGGGAAATAGGGGAAGTGACAAGCCAGTGACAAGGAACAGGAGTTGGGCGCTCATGGCTCATACACCCTCTTGTCTACCAAGTGAGAAGTAAAATGGGGATGTGAAGGAAGATAAGGGGTGATTTGACCAACGGGTATGCAACAGAACAAGTTGAACGAACAAGAATGGCTGCGTGCCACTTCTCCGGGATATCCTCGTGGAACTATGGGTATGCAAGTAAGGCGTGTAGGGAGTATCACGCAACATCAAGTTAACAATCGACAAGACTAAGCATTCGAAGTGAGATGCTAAAATGGTTGCCAGCAACCAACCAGTATTTGACTGAAACAACTAATACTACTATACTAAATTTTGGTACATATCGTCAACAAAAAACAACCCTGTCATGAAGTCATGAAAACATGGCCACGGAACTCTAGAAACAAAACCAGAAAAAGGAGGTGAGTGCTACTGGTAGAATTGCGACGACAATGGCAAGATCTAGGATTGCCTTCTCAGGCTTTCCCACATGACTGAAATGGATTTCTCTACTTCAGACAGGGTGTACCTCTCTGGGTGCGCACCTGGAAGTTAGAAAGGCGTGTCTCAAAAACCAAACACAGGTTTTCGAGCGCGATCGAAACCCGTTTGAAGAGAATTGCTAATCCTGAAGCGTTTGCTCTATCATGTTCTATCCCTCACTCAAGTGACGGAAAGGTCCCTCAATGTCTTGGTATGAGACATGGCTATGGCTGAAATTCGTTGAAACCCCCAAAAAGGAAAAATTACCAGTGAGAATGAAATCCCATTCTGATCCCATTATAATCCCTTTAATAATCGAATAGGAATCCATGTGTGGAAGGTTGCCAAAGATGCCGATCATCAAAAGGATCACCATTAGATTGTCATTCGGGATCCTCCCAAACACCTGGTAGCTGAAAATACTTACGGATCACTTTCTCGCTGGAAAGATCTGGAAAATAACATATGAAGGTATGTCTGAAAATGGTGACCATACCCCCAAATGGCCGATTTTTTGTAGAGAACAAGGATGAATTCCCCAGTAGTTTGGGGCTAAAATCCCATCTTTTCCTCCCGAAATCTTCAGACCCACAGCTGCCAAGAGATCCCTCCCGAACCTTTAGAATCGACTTCACAAGCATCTTCTGCTCGGCCTCCTTTGAAGCCCAATTTATGCAAAAGGCGCCGAGAAAAAGGGATATGTTTGCAAGGGGTGCCTTGAAAGGATTCCTAGATATGTTTATATATGTATAATGTAATATATATATATATGCGCAATATGTACATACTACAAATGTAAATATCACATGTATATGAACATTATATATTTGATATATATATATATATGTGTGTGTGTATGGTCATATATAGTTATATTATATATATAACATATTATATATATAATATTATATACATATATAAGTATTATATATAAATCATATATAGATATATATATATATATGGCTCTCGACTCTGTGTTTTCCAAGGCCAGGTTCTGTCCACTGCTGCTGCATCAATTGCTACTAGGCAGGAAATGTCTAAACAGGACCTACCATGGAGCATTTGTTGAAGTGCCCCCAAAATCCAAAGGCCATGCCCATCCCCACTCAGCGGGGAGGGTGGGCCTCGGGAGAAGCTTGAGTCCAAAAGGGGTATGGGCGGCCATTCTAAACATGCGTGTCTTCACCAAATCCGTGTGAACACAACCATGGCTCTCGACTCTGTGTTTTCCAAGGCCAGGTTCTGTCCACTGCTGCTGCATCAATTGCTACTAGGCAGGAAATGTCTAAACAGGACCTACCATGGAGCATTTGTTGAAGTGCCCCCAAAATCCAAAGGCCATGCCCATCCCAAAATTGCTGCAACACCCGAATTTGCTAGCCCTCATGGTACGCCGCTCAAGGCAGATTCGAATGGCGAGCAAAGGAACGGGCAATTTGTTGGATTTCGTGGTTCAGAAAACACCTAGCAAGCAAGCGACACATCTTCCAGGGGTACGGCTCTGCAATCTTGGTCCTCCATTCACCAGAAGCAACTTGTCCACTCAAAGGCAGGTGAGGGCACCCAGTGAAAAGACAAAGGCCACGCTTGCTACCAATGCATCGCATGCTACCAACTGGTGAGAGGTCAATGTGAACTCCCACAAGCCGTGTGGATTTTCGCCAGGCAGTGCCATAAGCACAGAATTCTGTGAGCACATTTTGGACAGCCCGTCGTCTGAGGAAATGAAACATAGGGGGGCAAATCCAAACTCTTGATCTTGCCGGGTTTTCCAGGGTACAACTAATCAAAAGAAGGGAACAAAGAACTAAAAATCTGACAGAAAATCTCAAAAGGCAATTGCCAATCTGAACTTTCAAGGCATCTCCCGGCCGCAAACCATCCAGCCCAAGCGGCTGGGCGTCACTGCGAAGTGGAGGTGGGCCCCCAGGTTGATCTCGAGCTCTCGAAAAAGAGTTGCAAGGCAAGCCCAAATGTGCCCCGACAATGAGGCCAGAGCGCGCCCAGTTGAGCAGCAAATGTTGATTCGAGCGCTTTGTGAGGTCATATTCAGGGCCCAAAGTGATATCCCAAAGCAAAACCAACCAACCAGTTAAACGTGCCACACAGCGTCCCAATCGTCCAGTGCCAGAAAAAATTTCGACAAACACAGGAGACTGAAGGCTGCGACCAGGGTTCAAAGCCGGACACGGAATGTTCGGCTGAGGTTTTTGGCGGCTTGAATGCTTTGCTTTTGGACGCCTTCTGCTAGGGCGGCAAACAGCTGGGCGATGCGGCCTCCCTTCTCGTAGTTCTTCACTGACTTCATTGTCTGCCAGCGTCCTCGGACTTGGACTTCGCCAATTGTTCGAAGATGGCTCCCGGCCTCGTGCGAGGCACCGCCATGGCGAAGCCGATAAAGATGCGGCTCTCCCAGAGGTGTCAGATTCAACTCCTGCCAGCTTTGCTCCATGAACTGAGTCAGGTCTTTGGGCAGGATGCTGAACACCCACTCCTCTTTTGGTCGCTTCTTCAGGTTCATCATGACATAGATCGCTGGCCCGAGGAACTGCTGGTAGGCTAGGTCCAAAGTCAACGACTCGTCCCACTGCTCTGTCTTTGACGGCACTCCCAGCTCCGTAGGATGGAGTAGGAAGCTCCACCATTTGTAGGCTCCACGGCCCCGCTTCAGGGGTTTGACCACATCCCCGACCCTGAGTCCTCGATATTCGGTCGGACGCAGGTAGAGGAAGAAGTTCAGCAGTAGGACCAGTGCCACTTCGACCAGCTTCTTGTTGTAGGCATGAGTCGCCAAGAGCGCCACCACTTCGTAAGGCAGCGGCATTCTTGATCGAGGGGGACATAGTTTTCTCCAGCCCTTCAGAGCTTGCTGTGTCCTTGGCAGGCCATGTGGACCCTTGAGGTCCGGTCTGAAGTGGGTGATTGCGGCGACTGCATAGCTTCCCATCGACATGTCTTCCCCTTCCAGGTACTTGTTCTCGAGGAACAGCGAGGCCACCGCGTCGACATCTTCTCGGCTCGCCATCTGTAGCCGGCTTCGCAGGGCAAAGTCTTCCAGAGCACCAAACATCTTCTCGTAGCGCTCCTTGGTGACTTTGCTCACCGAGGCCGACCTGAGGAGACCCATCTCCCCTTCGGGAGCAGCGACTGCTTGTCGTCGGGCTGCTCTGCGACTCTTCTTGCTGCGACTCTTGTTCTCTTCCAACTCGATGTCCCATGTCAGAGGAGCGGTCCGTTTGCCCAGGTTCAAAGGAGCAAGCGGTTGGCTGGTCTGCGCGGCTGGAGGTTGTTTTCTCCTGCCTGCCACTCTCGAGGCCGGACACGGTAGATGCCAATGGATCATCACATGGAATTCGGCAAGGGACACTGGGGCCAAAAAGCCCTCTTGAAGGCCCGTCCGAGGGGTTCCATTCGCTCGGCACCCATCGTATACTAAGACTCGAGCCCGTAGCCAACAGCAGAGCACCAATCTTTTGCACAACGGTCCGCAACCTCCAAGTCTGTGCTCTCCCCTTACTGACTGCACATGCCGATGTCATAGAGTCGGTGAGTATTAACATCCTAGTACCATGATTACCATTTCTTCTGACCAGGTGCTTCACTCCAAAAAGGGCAGCTCGTGACTCCAAAACCGGCATAGATTCTTCTTGTCTCCATTGAACCCTTCCCACCATCTTCCAGTTACGATCAACAGCAGAAAAAGGAACAGATGTAAAAACATTGGAATCCAGGGTTACGTTGTCTTTGTCAAACTCCTCCATAAATGAAGCCCTAATCTTCTCATCTTCCATGAAGGTATACTGCCTGGCATTGCTTGTAACTTCTGACTTAAAACGCCACCGCTCATTGAAACTGGAAATAACCTTGACCTCTTCAATGTCGAAATGACTAGCCACTGCCCCCAGCCCCCACTCTGATGCATCGACTGCGACAACTTCTGAGCAATAACCACTAGCCAAATCTTGAACTATGAGGGGTGAAAGTCTCTCCCAGCAACTGAGCTCCCTTCTTACACTTTTCCAAATCGGAACTTCGGCCGATCGGTGTCTTTGCACAAAGGTGTAGCACTCGCCAAGCATGGAGAACATCTCGCGTTTCCCCAGGGAGGCGAAAGCAATGTGTCCTAGCAGCCTCTCAAGCTGATGCCCAGAGATTCTCCCTCTTCGAAGCACGGCTCGTATGGCTATTCTCAATCGCCATATCCGCTGGCGACTCGGCCTGAAGGACCCATCCTTCTCATACTCCCATCCAAGAATCTTGGTGTTCTCCTCAAGCTCTTCCACTTCATGGACGGTAAGCCCGCACTTTCGCAGCTCTTCGACAGCGCCCCGAAATCTTCGAAGGACCTCGGCTCTGTCGGTCCCCATCACGTGCAGGTTGTCAACATACTGAATGTGCCAGAACTTCTCCATGGGTGCAGCTTTGAAGTCCTGAAGCCGTTCATCAGGCGTCAGGCCTGAGCGCTCAGCAATGCGCTCATGAAGAACTTGGCACCAATGCAAGGCCCAAGACCATCCCATCGGAAGGACGGCAATCCTAGGCTGGATCATCTCGTTCTTGTCAACCTTCACTCCATCTATCTCCTCCACCCCCACATCGCCGGCCTTCACTCGTCGAAGTCCGAAGAACTTGCGGAGAGCCATCGGCATAGACAGGGTGTAGAAGGCATTCGCAAGATCTGCACTGCAAACATGAAGCTCATCTCCATGATCAATGGAGATCCGCCGCAGGCTCTCACCAGTGGTGAGGGAAACATGGCTTGGTTCTCCAAACCAATGGTTCGATCTCCTACAGTCCAGAATGAGCCTAAGCTTGTTCTGCTTCTTCTTGACAAAGAAAACTCCAACATGTTCTATGGCGTCCTCCTTGCTGAAGTCCACCAGGCCCAACTTTTTCAATCGCCCCAGGAACTCAACATAGGACTTTCGCACTCTAAGCTTCGGGTCGGTGTAAACCGTCTTCGGCCCGATGGCATCTATCTTCTGCAGGGCATCATCCTCTGACACAAGCTGCTCATCAATGAATTCCTTCACCTTCATCTGCCCGCCCTCGCCCCACAAGTCAGCCAACTCACAAGGTTGAACTTCTCCATCTGGAAGTGAGACAAGAGCGGGATCGTAGGAACCTAAGGTACTAGAGGACGGCAAATCCTCGTAGCCCTCGGTGACCCGGAGCGCCTCAAGGGCTCCTGAGTCAGTAACATCGCCGGGAGGTCCCAGCTGTTGAATGCATCGTTCAATGAATTCAAGACTCTTGACCTGTGCTGCATTGACTGGTCCATCTGTCCCAGCCTTGCGTTTGCCAGAGTCGCCACAAAAGTTGTAGAGCTGGTTCAAGGCGTCAACGGTATCATTCATTGAGTTCTGGCGATGTGCTCTCCGTTGAATCCTTCTCTGACAACATCTGGACAAAGTTGGATCCTGAATTGACTCCTCCACAACATGCGGAAGAGGGAAGAGCTCTCTTGTCACACGCCTTTCAGCTGCAAGGCCATCGGGTGTTGCGGGAAGGGTCTGGCCAAGCCCTACCCGCACCCTGCTTCTCAGGGGTCTGCCTCAGCCCCTCCGGGCTGACCCTTCTTCTTTGCCGCCGCCTTCCTCGTCGCCTCACGCTCTTCTCTCGCCTTCCGCAAGTTCTTCGCGAGGCTGGCTTCTCGCTCTGTCTCACTTTTCACATGCTCTAAAAGCTGTGGCGATATCATCAGGGTCGCAAACTGTCTGGTGACTCCTCCAAAAGAAGTCTGCTCTTCCAGGCTCAAACGACCACCCACTGCTCGGCTTTCAAGTTCCCGGGCCTTCTCAGCATAGGAGAACTCGATGGTCTGCAATCTCCGCAGTTGGACTTCACCTGAAAGCAAATTCACGAGGTCCAGCTGGTCCACCATCAAGGCGTGTCTCAACGCCATGGAGACCTGAAAGTGTTCTTGCACCCCCCAGGCGGAGGCATCAATCTTGCAGACTTGCCTGAAGCGCTCGTGATGTCCTTCGAATCCAAGCCCCTCCACCAACAAGTACTGCAAGCACCAATTCGCCGTTCGCGGTCCAGCAAGAACCCAACTAACTGGAGCTTCTCTGCATCGTCCAACTGCATCTTTGAGAGGAGCCTCAGGAGCGCCCATGCCGTTCTTCACAACCTCAAGGATTCGGCAATCACACCTCGATGGAGCATTCATGAAGGCCTGGACATCGGCCCCGTCTACGCAAACCACAAAGATGGACTGATTTGAGGCGGTGACATGGACCGCTTTCGCTCCTCTCACCAGAGCAGCCCCAACTCCTTGCACTTCCTGACCATATTCAAATCCAGCATCTGTCTCCGCAGCCAACCACTTGAGCTGCCCACTAGCATGCACAGCCCCCGCCGGATTTGCCGCCGGCGCAGCCTGAGCCACCACGGGAGCCACACCAGGAGCTGCTGCACCAGCACCTCCTTGTGCCCGCTCAGCCTGGGCAACCCGCAGTCCCTCTGCTTGAATGGCAGCCATGTCAGCAGCGGCCCAAGCCGGTATCGCAAAGATCTCCCCAGCGTTGATTCCCGCTGGGACAACTCCACGCCGACTGCGAACCCTGATCGATCGAAGGTCAGTATTCAGAATTGAAAGCTGCTCCACAAAAACATCTCTGGTTGGGGTAACCACTACGTAATCTTCATCTCGAACCCACTCTAACACCAACCGTTCATGCCAAAGACGAGGACCACCTACATCATACTCCAGCAAGACATACTTACCCACTAAAGCCATGACGTCTGAGCCGGATCTCCGCTAGCTGTCTCGCAGCCAGCTCTTCGTTTCGCCGCACAGGACTGAAAGCTTCGGTATCTTGAAGCTCGTCCACTCGCTGACGTCGGTGAAGCCAGAGTATACAGACTATAAGCCCAGTAAGTAGTAGAACCACTAAGAGATCCACCTTTCGAACCAAGTAAGACCCCTCTAATTGCCCTAGGTTGGAACCAAAACTCCTTTCAAACAACGGTTCCTTCCCCTTTGCAGTCAAGGGCCCTGTTGGCTCCGGGTCCTCTCCACCACCAGGCGAGATCTGCCTCTGCTCCACACCTGGGTCACGTGCCCGAAGCCCCTCCAGTTCAATCTGAAGGTCAGCAAGCTGGGTTCGCAGTTGCCGGTCTTCCCAGTGCAAAGCCAGGCACCCAATCAAACCAAGAACTCCAGCAATATGCCCTAGATAGGAGATGGTGATATGGCTTCGTCCACCGATTCCCATAATGTGGGGGGCACCCTCAGAAGCTTGAGTCCAAAAGGGGTATGGGCGGCCATTCTAAACATGCGTGTCTTCACCAAATCCGTGTGAACACAACCATAGAGATAGACATATATAGACAACATCATGTATCGACAAGTAATTGAAAAACATCATTATGATGCAGTAATCCCTATGAAGCCTGATGGTATGAGACCCCAACACAACCATCAACCCTCTGTCTACTGGCAACTTCTCAATTCGAACCGCAGCATCAATGGCTGTGGCCATGAGAAACTATCCTACAGACTTCCAGAATCGCTACTTGTATTTGGACAAGAACGAGGGTAGGCCAGCAAATGGTTGGCAAATTAGTTTGCAAATGGATGGCAAATGGTTGGCAAATGGTTGGTCATTTATTGAGGGCACAAGAACCATCTACATCTTCTTCTTTATCTGTGTTTCTCCTATTCGCATCGAAACACCATTTAGCGCGATCCAATAATCATATTTTGACGCATGCACATGGCTATAGCACCAAACTAGAATATCAATGGATCCACTGCTCATTCTTATTGT
This sequence comes from Symbiodinium sp. clade C Y103, assembly GCA_003297045.1. Lineage (NCBI taxonomy): Eukaryota > Dinophyceae > Suessiales > Symbiodiniaceae > Cladocopium > Cladocopium sp. clade C. The sequence goes on along the minus strand of BGPT01000123.1, from coordinate 372,150 downwards.
TCATCCAATTCTTGGGGGGAAATCGTTTTGAGCATTTTCTGCCACGTCCGCTGGCGTCATGGGTCAAAACCCAGCCTGGTGAACCCCCCCCCAATTACCGAATCTTGTCATAGGTTTTAACCCATCCAATCCCACGTAAGGTCATCATATGCTCCTCACCATTGGACAACCCCTTCTCCAAGACCGCACAGCCATTGTGGTCACTGGCCACTTGGACCATGTTCCTTGCAGAATTCGTGGTGCACCACAGAACCATCAGTGTCAAAGAGGAAAAATGAAGCCCTAGAAATCCCTAGACTTTTGGAAACCCCTAGAATTTGAGTTCCAACATGAAATTATCGATTCCGTGGTTGTTTACGGAACAAGACATTAGACTGTATGACAAGGACAAACTGAGAGGATCCCTGAATGAAAAATCGATCAACTGTGCCAGGATGCTGTGCGATGATTTCAATCAGGGCCTTTCGATAAGTCGCCGGAGCATGTTCCTTGGAAGGGGAAACAACAATTGCTTGTTGCACTGGAGGCTGCCATCACACCTTTAAAATGCAAATCAAACTTTATATTCATGGTATCTGGATGTATCTGGCTGAATTACAATACTTCAATATGATTTGACCCACCTGAGGAAGTTCCCCTTGTTGCTCATCATCTATGGTGTCGTGGTGAGGGCAGCATTCACCTAGATGGTATGGCCAGGAAGGGCGCAAAATGAGTGCAGCCTTGGCTCCATAAAGATTTGCATCACGAAATTCCCAAAGGGATGGAGGCACAGCTCCTTTTTTTCAAGGTGGAACGTCCAAACTAGACAGTCAAAGCTCTTCGGTCATCATAATGTGGAACTAAATTGTTTTTAGAGCTCAAAATACGACTGCGCAAAAAGAAAACATCAAAATCAGACCTGAAGGATAGGATTTCAACCTGCTTCAACCTCCACAGTGTCACAGTTCGGCTCTCCCTGACGTCCTTGGCATGGTACAGTAAATCTTCAAGGAGTGGTTTGATGGATTTTTCGCCAAAATGCTCCAGAATACGCTCCTGCCACGATCCCAGGCTGTCCCACGCGCTGTTCGGTTTGGGTCCATGAATTGATGATATACACTGACTTGTTGTACGTGTATAATTTTCGGAGATTTTCTGTTGCCAGGTTCGGTTGCGGATGGATTGGTTTCTTGCGAGATCTATCGAGATCTTGTGGCCACTGTTTCAGCTGCAATTCAAAGCCTTGTCCTAGGCAAAAAGTTCAGGTAGTCTTGGTTAAATGATACAAAAAGGGGTTTGGGATGGTTTGGGTCTAAACCGAAAGACCTAAAGATCCAAGATGATGAAATGTGTTGCATCTATCAGAGGTGCCGATCCCCAACAGCGCTTGACCCGGAGTCTGTCCAGGACACGGCAGCCGTAACGGTGACGGGCCAGCACTGGCGCAGGAGCCCACGCGAGCATTTCTTCCAATACAAAGTGCAAATCCTTTGGAGCCATAAACTCCAACCTCCAGGCGATAGATCCATGGAGGATCTATACGATTCTGGATGGTTGATCGATGAAGAGCTGCAGTTCCACTGCTAGAACATCTATTTCCATACTTCGTATACAACCTTCCCAACAACCGCTCGTACCATTGATTAATTTTGTGGCCCAGGCACATCCGTTGCAGGACATGGTTTCCGTGCGGCGACTCCACGACCTACCAAGCGAAAGGTGGGCTGCTTTGGGATCACCAGAAATCCACCACTCCGGTCCAAAACTTCAAGGATGACGTTGACACCGAACCTATCTCAGAGGATTTCTGGGGCTCCCAATTTCTGTGGACGTTCTTGAACACATCGTCCAACGATTCACCTTCCGATATATCAACTCTTGAACTGTGGCCTCTCGCACGTGTCCACGCAGCTGGTTTGCCATAAATTTCAACCTCAGTTTGCAGCTCACCCCAAGCTGGACCAGGAACATGGCTCCTCGAAAAACAATCCAGGTTCATGTAGACTGATAGGACGCACCTGCCATGGAAGTTGGCCACCCAAGTCTTGCCCCAGTAGCAAACCAATAACAAACGTGAAGAAGAACCACCATGAACCACCCACCTTCATTCGATCTGATCTGTCCGGAGGAGGGTCAGGACAAGCAGCTCTGCCGTGCTGCAATCCGGAATGTAATCCTGCAAGTCCCAGCAGGCCCTGCAATCCAGAGCCTTCTCAACGAACTCCTGACGGTGGCATGCTCGGAGTTCTGCTATCAAAGTCTATTGCGCTGACAAAGGATGAAAAGTCACACCTTTTCTCTCATCAAAATGGACCTTGTTGGGGATTTTGACTATGACTATTACTGACTATTCAAAGAAAATGCTTGAGCAAGCCATGGTGGGAGTTTTTTTTAACCAGGATCACGTGCCAGCACCTTGAAAGCTTCGGGCATCTCTGGTTCCCAGTTTGCTTGGTATCCGAAGCCGCTCTGGCCATTCGGACTCCAGTCTGCCTGCATCAAACCAAGGTTCATGTCAAGGACTCAGTGAAAACAGGTATATGTGCCATGCAAGCAGCACGAATAATCGGGCTACAGAACGTGGAGTATATCGTAGAAGGATATATAAAATAAAATACTACCTGGACACTCCATAATGCAGAAATTAATTTGTGTGTTTTGGGTCAACTTTACCTGAAAGAGTTCAGTTTTGGCGCAATCTTGGCCCATCCATGGTTGAAGAGATCAAATTACACCAGTTGTGTGTCCATGATAACTTCACGAAACATCAAAAAATCTCAAGTTGAAAGAACACATGTGGATGTTTTCCGCGCAATGGACTCGTGCAACATCTGCGCAGATGCAGATCTGCCAGAATGAATCGTTGGTCATCCCTGATACTTGGTATGAAATCATTAGGTAATTTGACATGGCACTAGGTGCCCACCATAGGTAATTCCTTTCAATTCCAGAGTTGGGGCTGGCTGCAGGGCACATTCCAGAAACCCTGAAGGGCGAAGGAAGAAAACATGTGTTTTAACTGTTTTGTTTGGGAGAGTGGGACGCTATGTGGGTGTGTGTTTTGCGGTGTTTTTTGGTGTTTTTTCAATATTTTTCAATGGTTTTGTTGATGTTTGTATTGTGTTAGTTTGTTTTAATCCCTTCCCCCTAACACTAAACCCCCCCCCCCAATACTAAACACCTCGGGTAGTTTTTATTATTAGGGGGGTATTTATTATTAGGGGGGACCCTAATAGTAAACTTCGGACCTTAATATTAAAAACTATGTNTTATTATTAGGGGGGTATTTATTATTAGGGGGGACCCTAATAGTAAACTTCGGACCTTAATATTAAAAACTATGTTTCTCGATTTCAAAATCAATTAAATGTCAATTTAAAACGCAATTAATACGTTGCAAAAAATTGGATTTCGAAGCGGATCCCTAATAGTAAGCGCCAGACCTTAATACTAAAAACTACTTGGATTCAGGGGACCCTAATAATAAACACCCCGGGGTTGACTAGTTTTTATTATTAGGGGGGTGAAACCCACAAATGGTAGGTTTATTTTTAAATTGTTTTTTAANCTAATAATAAACACCCCGGGGTTGACTAGTTTTTATTATTAGGGGGGTGAAACCCACAAATGGTAGGTTTATTTTTAAATTGTTTTTTAAAGGGGATCATCTAAAAGTCAAATTGGCCAATCACAAAATTTCCAAAATTGGAGATGGACCCTAGTTTTTAATATTAGGGGGGGGTTTAGTGTTAGGGGGAAGGGATTATTCACATTGTATGCTAGAATTCCTTGCTCCAAAATACGTTCCTAAAACATAAGATGTATTTGCCTCTACCTCTATATCCATTTTATCAGTTGATACTCATGTTCTTGGTTCTTTGATCTACATGTATATGCAAGTTCTATCTAGTATACAGCTATTACAAAGGTGGTATTCATGTATAACGCACTTATTTCGTAGTGGTGATCTTGGAGATTGCAGCGGCAAGTCACCCCTTTGGTTGCAAGATTTCTCCATTGCTAATATATTAGAATCCTCCAATCCTGCACACGTACTTGCAATATGTTTTCCATATGTCATGGTAATTTGTTGAATCAATGCAAAAACAAAGCAACCATTCTATGGTCACAACTGTTTGGTAAGGTTGTTTAAATGTTATATCACATGGTGTTGTGTAATTCTAATTGCCAAAATGTACTTACATTGCCATAATTCAAATTTTACCCCCAGTGATGATTTTCAAGTAAGTATATTAGTTGCCGCAAACCATTGTACTTTGGATTTGGTTCTATTTAAAATATCTTAGGTTTGTGACTATACTCGGTGAGTTTAGGAAAAGTAGTCAGATTGTGCACTTTCCATGGAAAAACCAAGATATGGGATCCAATGATTTACATCTGGTTTGCCATGCTTCAGTGCCATGGGTATACACACCTTATTTAGTGCACATATATATATATATATGTATATATATGTATACATATGTATTTATATTAATGTAAATGTAAACATGAATATATATACATATATATATATATATACATGTATATATATATATACACACATATATATATATGTATACAGGTTGTAAGTAGTGTCTAGCTAGAAAGCCAAGAGCATATGGACACAATGTAGTCATAGGTAACACTAAAGTACTTTGAGCGTGGTATATATGTACGCAAGAGGCAACGCAGCTTGCATTGAGATAATATATTTTTTTGATATCTATAGATACATTTATTTAAATATATATATACATATATATATATATATGTATATATATATATATATATCGATATAGATATTTATATATATATATATATACATTATATAACTCTTTTTACATTGTACCAGGTAGTGCCCAGCAGGCACCGGGGCAGAAGTTTCGGGAAAAGGGAGGTGGCTATAGGAAGCAGATAGCCTGTAGGAAAGTTTTGGAAATGCAGAAGCAACGAAGTGTTGGAGTTGAAAGGTGCATCAACAAATGAGCCAATGAACCGATGAATCAGTGAAGGGATGAAGAAGCGAAGCAATCAGTGAATCAGCCAAGCAACGATTCAATGAGCCAATGAAACAATCAATGAATCAGATAATCAGCCAATGAACATGAACGAATCAATGATTCAGTGAATCAATAAATCAACCAGTCCATGAACCAACGAATCAATGAAGCACTGAGTCAACCAATCAATGAATCTGTGAATCTGCGAATCAGTGAATCAATGATTCAATGAATGAACGAATCAACTAATGGACTGGGTGGATGGATGGACGAGTGTACTACTTTGCTGAGCTACTTCTTCACTGAGCAACCTCTTCGCTGAGGCACAGCTCTCAGCTACTTCCTCTCTGAGCAGCCACTTCTCTAGGCTTCTTCTGCTCTGGGCTGCGTCCCAGCCTAGCTACCTCCTCTGTAGCTTCTGCAACCCAATTCTTCTCTTCGCGCCGCTAGCACATGCAGCTTTTTGCAACATCCACAGCTGCTGCAATCCCGCATAGCACAAGAGTAGCACTATGGTGAAGAACTAATTTTGGCGGAGCTGTTACAATGCCCATGAGCAACCTCCAGCTGCAATCAGGAGCGCCGCAGCATCACTCATGCTTTGCTGCGGGCAGCCGTGCCACTGGGTTTTGTCACAGCCAGTTGCAACCGTCGCACTGAATCGACCAACGTTGCGCGCGCTGACAATGCGAGCGATTCCGCGCTGCTCTGCCCTTGCATGTTTTTTACGATTTTTATGTGAAATCGATTTCTCGCTACAGTCCTGTGCACTTTCTGTCGACGCCTTTCCCTGATCGAGGGCCGAAACCGTGGAAACAGAGACCCTCCTTCGGCGCCCACGGAAGCCGCTATACCCCAAAAAACACAGGGTTTCGTACCCAAGAGTGTTTTTTTACCCGTGAATTGGACACACGTGTGATGTTGACATGATGACATGATGATGATGATGATGATGATGATGATGATGATGATGATGATGATGATAATGATGATGATGATGAATTATGGATGATTGATGATTGATGATTGGTGATTGATGATTGATGATTGATGATTGATGATTGATGATTGATGATTGATGATTGATGATGATGATGATGGTGATGATGATGATGATGATGATGATAATGATGATGATAATGAATTATGGATGATTGATGATTGATGATTGGTGATTGATGACTGATGATTGATGATTGATGATTGATGATTGATGATTGATGATGATGATGATGATGATGATGATGATGATGATGATGATGATGATGATGATGATAATGATGATGATGATAATGATGATGATAATGATGATGATGCTGATGATGATGATGATGATGATGAACTTCCTTTGGCGAAGCTGTTACAATGCGTTTAGCAACCTGCAGCTGCAAACCGGCTTACCAGGAGCGCCGCAGCATCACTCATGCTTTGCCGCGCGCAGCCGTGCCAATCGGTTTTGTCACAGCCAGTTGCAAACCCGCATAGCAGGACCGTCGCAGCAAATCCACAAACTCTGGGCGCAGCGTTGACATTGGGGACGATTCCGCGCTGCTTTGCCATTGCATGCTTTTTTATACGATTTTTAGGTGAAAACGAGCTCTCGCTACAGTCCTGTGCACTTTTTGTCGACGCCTTTCCCAGATCGAGGGCCGAAACCGTGGAAACAGAGATCTTCCTTCGGCGCCCACGGAAGCCACTTTACCCGAAAAAACACAGGGCTTCGTGCCCAAGAGTGCTTTTTTTACCCGTGAATTGGACACACGTGTGATGTTGACATGATGGCATGATGACATGATGACATGATAACATGATGATGATGATGATGATGATGATGATGATGATGATGATGATGACGAGGACGACGACAAGACTACCCCTTGACATTCGTCCGTAATTCGGAAGTTTGTGAATCAACTTCCTTGTTGATAAAAGGAATATATCTAGCATTGCGAGATGGTTGCTGCAGCAGCCTCTGCGGCTAGGCAATCCCAACAGCTATTCAAGTAAAATCAAATGAATTCAGGATAGCCTGCAGGACCCATTGGCATTGGTTCTCAGTATTTAGACATAGAATCAAACTACTAGTCAGCATTTCACAAAGCCATGTCTGTCATAAAGCAAAACCAAACAGTTATGGTAATAGGACGCCTGCATTGCACGTACGCTTAGCAAATTACCATGGGATATGCTTAAAAAAACTCCTTCTGGAGAATGGGTGCATCGGACTTGCCCTTGCCATTTGCCAACTCCTATGATCATAGTTTATTGCAACCAAACACTTCGTATCACACTGAAATCTGGAAGAATACCATTGCAGATGCAAAGTAGGTGTACAATGTACAAGATATATATAGGCAATGGCATAAGCTACTTATATACCATCCATTCCATACCCTTCATTATTCCACAGTAGAACATGCATGAATAATCTATGTATAGAAATACAAAGTTGCAGTTGCATTCTAAACACACATTCACATACAGCTTGGATGTGTTGATATAGCAACTGGCTCTAGCCATGGCATATGCAACAACTATATTGCTTGAATCACAGGAAGTCCTTCAGACATCAGTGACTGCTTGAAGCTGCTTTCTGTATTGTATATACATTGTATACTTGTAAGATGCTGATATACAACTGAAAAAGATCACACCAAAGTGCAAACAGTATATGACACTTTTCGTACACTAGATGAGAGACATGGAGCAAGAGCCCCTTTCCATATAACTGCAGGCAGGGAGTTGCTATTCTTATGCATTGTGTTATATTTTGGAAACTTGTGTCAACAATTTGTGGTCATTTTTGGCTGCTACTCATGCTACGTCATGCTGCCGTGGTACTTGCCCGCTGGTTGCCACATACACTATGCTAAATTGTGTCAATGTGCGGTTGTGTTTGCTAACGTAGGAGCTTTTTTTTCAATCCGGTCTGGTTTCCGGTCGGTAAAGGGCCCTAAGGAGCCTGCAAGAGTCTGGGAGGCGGGGGGGAAGGGGCTTAAAAAAAGGGTGAAGCCCTTCCTTTTTCTTTTTTTTCTTTTTTCTGACCCCGCCCCCCAGACTCTTGGAGGCTCCTTGGACGCTCCTTGGAGCTCCACGGCGAGCTCCGTCACAGCTGCTTGGACCTATTCTGAAGTGCACAAGTAAGACTTCAGTTATGAGTTTCATACATTATCTACTATGAATTTACATTGAAAAATCCCGCTAGCACATGCTAATATCCGCCGACCCCGGCCTTAGCCAAGGCAGGGGCGGCGCCTGGGAGGTGGCGTCCACACCTTGAGTAGAATGAGTCACCAGAAAACCGGATACCTTTTTAATCCCTGGTCTAGCCGTTCAAGGCTGCCATTTGGCAGCTATGGAACTCATCTTACTCAGTGGTCTTTTGGCCTTAGCCAGGAGCTTCTGGGGAGCTATTCAAGCCACAGCCTGTTCCAGGAACTTCTCGGGAGCCATGCAAGCCACAGCCGTTGTTTTTTAAAGCGTTCAAAGATGCCATTTGGCAGCCCTTAAACGCTTAAAACCCCTAAAATGTGTCGCAAAGGCTTCCAGGAGCTTCTGGGGAGCTATTCAAGCCACAGCCTCTTCCAGGAGCTTCTGGGGGGCTATTCAGGCCACAGCCTTTGCTTTTTAGAGGCGTTNATTTGGCACCACAGCCGTTGTTTTTTAGAGCGTTCAAAGATGCCATTTGGCAGCCCTTAAACGCTTAAAACCCCTAAAATGTGTCGCAGAGGCTTCCAGGAGCTTCT
>BGPT01000123.1:336356-357985 GCA_003297045.1 Symbiodinium sp. clade C Y103 | reverse complement strand
GGTGAAGTGTTAATGTGGTGAAGTGTTAATGTGGTGAAGTGTTAATGTGGTGAATCGCAGGTGCCCACTTGACACAATGATCTTTGGACTACTAGAATAAAACCATCCGTAACTCGGAGTTTCTCTACGAAACTTCCTNATGTGGTGAATCGCAGGTGCCCACTTGACACAATGATCTTTGGACTACTAGAATAAAACCATCCGTAACTCGGAGTTTCTCTACGAAACTTCCTCTGATTATTATAAATTCATATATAATAAGAAAATAAATAAATATCAAAATTAAAATAATTATAAATTATATAAATTATATATTTAAATAATTTATAATTTAGATCATTTAATATATAAAAATATCAAAATATTTATTTTCATAAATTCCAAATTCTATATTAATTAATTAATTAAATAAAAATTAAATATATAAATCTAAATAAATAATAAATAATTAAAAAATAAGAAAAAATACAATATTTAAAATATTTCATAAATTAATCATTTAATCTATTAATAAATCAAAAATTTAATAAATCAATAAATTAAAATTAATTCATAATTCATTAAATTAAAAAAAAAAACTAAATATATAAAAAAAATTCAATAAATAAATAAAATTAAATAAATATATATAAATAAATGAATATAAATAAAGAATAAAATCATTAAATAAATAATTAAATAGATAAATATATAAAGATCTATATAAGTAGATTAATTTCAATAAATTCTTCAAATAATTTATATATATATGTATATATATATCTAATTATATGTATGTATAATAATTCATATATAACTATGTAGTGCAGCAACAATTATTATAACCCCTCTGAAGAGCTTCGTCCAACAACAAGTAGCCAACGATATGATTAGTAATACCAAAAAATATTGCGATTGTCCCTTAAGTGTAAATATATATACTATAATTGTTCGATTTATTTAACATATGTATATACACATATATATATATATATATTGGATCTTATATTCATTAATTTTTGGACAGTGATTAATTCAAATCGAAATTATTTCTCATCCTGCAACACAATTTTTGGATTTCAATGGAAAGTTTGTCTTTTGATTTGTCTGAAAATCGTGGATCTTTGAAAGAAGCAAATGACAGTCCATCGAATGTTCTTGCCAATACATATATGTTCCAAGAAGACATCAGACATTTTGAGTCATATTGAGTTCTTGCGCATTCAGTCCTGTTGGTCAACAGCACTCTTCAATTCCGTCACCTCCTAGGCGTTGGCAAGATGCACTGGATTCGCTGGATGGATTAATTTGCTTCTCTTGCTGAATGCTATAGCAATATCAATTGGCACAGGGGAATCTTTTTTCTAGGTTCAGGCTCTTTCTTAACTCTTCAGTTATAGAAAAGGCTTCAAGGTCAGGGAAAAAGCTGGGCAACATCAAGCCCTGAGCCCTTGACAGGTTGAGCATCACGTCAAAACCATATGAGTCAAGCTGGATTATTCATGCCCGCTAGATGTGTTGTCTGAACATGCTGTCACACAAAATGTACCATCCCCAACTTTTGTGGTTTGTCGTCTCTACCCCCTGAAGGGCATCAACTAAAATCATGGTCATCTCAACCCTTGCACTATCGGCTTTGTCTGACAATACTCATGGCTAGCCCTAAATTTCAGGGTGTTGTCATCATTTTTCTTCATTCTTCCCATCCTAAATTGCATCATAGCTACCCTCTGGTGAACCAACATTGCTATTGAAAATGGCCATTTTATAGTGGATTTTCCCATCAAAAATGGTGATTTTCAATAGTTATGTTAGTTCACCAGAGGGTAACATCCTTTTCCTACCCTTTTAGACACATTGGAACGTGGGTTCATCCATCCTCAACCCCACCTCTGGGGTCGCTTTGCCGATGGCCTGAATGTGGCAACGCCAATGGTTTTGCTGATCATCCCAACAATAAATGGCTAAATACAATGGCTATCAATGGATCATGGGGATATTGGCTGATATACATTGCTATCTAAACCCAGCTGGTTTTGCTGGTTTCATTGGAAAAAACATCCATGGATATAGCCTATTTTCAGACCCATTTCCATGTGAGATTGTGTCATCCTGCAGGGCGCCTTGTCCACCACACCTGGCACATTTGGGAAACTTGGGATCCAAATTTTGATGGCCAGCTTGAATGGTTTTATATGTTTTATGATGTTTAATATGGGAATAGTTAATGGAATAGTCAACTAGGAATATTCAAGATCGATGTTTGAATATGTTTAAATGGTTCAATAATCCCACATCCAAGGAATTGTTTGGGAATAGTAAATTGGGAAGCAAGGACGAATAAACTGGCATCTTGATTCCCATACAAGTCAAAGGCCCTAAACAGGACTTGCTTACTTGGGTGATATAGGTATGCAAACTTCAGGCAGGACTTGGGTCTGAAAATGATTGCGACATCATGATGTCTCAATGTCTCATGTTCTCTGGGCAAACTGAAACAATTTCCAACTCTAAACCAAGGTCATTTCAGGGTGAGCTCCGCCAGTTTTTAGTCGCTGAACATTGCCTCAGACCAATGGGGCATGGCTACCCAGTTACCTGTCCTGAAAATTAGGAACCTATAACAAAAAAACTGTTTGGAAGGTGGTGGCGCGAACGGAGATGGCATTCTTTTGCAAAACATCAGGCAACACCCAAATCAGGATGATTGTGGCTACTATCACAATATTTCACAATCATATGCAATAGTGAACTCACTCCTACAGCAGTTTCGACCTGCCTCAAAAATATCTCAGATTATGAGGGAATCATGATCGAATGGAAATTTCAAACATGGAACCCCCCAATCATAACCGCTACTTCCAACAAGAACATGGCGCAAAACAAGTAGTCGCTACGTCCATTGGATGCCACCCTGATGTTTCACCGAATCAGCCGGAGGTCGACTCAGGATTGGAGAAATTCGTCACGTTTTCATCACGTTTTCATCACGTTTCGTCCAAGAACTTGGCTCCAAACTTTCATGGATACCCTCTGGTGAACTAACCTGGCTATTGAAAATGGCCATCTATAGTGGATTTTCCCATGAAAAATGGTGATTTTCCATAGCAAACTGTTAGTCTACCGGAGGGTAAGGCAGGAAAATGACTCAAAGCCAATGCATCCGCACCATGGCCTGGACTTTTTGGTGCTTTGTCCTTGCCCTTCAAATAGCTCAGGTAACCTCGGCTGCGGCCACTTGGCTGATCTTGGCTCCACAAGATACCCCGAACAAACAACACTCTTTGATGTTTGTGTCATATTTTTCAAAGGGGTAATTCATTTGTGGAATGCGAACTACACTAAGAAGCTTGTTGCGAGACTTCTTTTGGGCTGATCAACATTGGTTCTTATACACCAATTTATAAACACATGTCATCACATGTCAACATATACTGGTCACCGCACCCAACAACTCTCAGAATCGTGGTGTCTCATCCTCCCAGTTTCACCTGCGAGGTCGCGACAGTCTCTGACAAGCAGCTCTTGTAGAAAAGGGAGGCGAAGACCATGCACAGTGACAAGATCTGCAGGAAGGTAATTGGATGGGAATACCTCAGCGGACCGTTGAGAAAAGATCTTCCAGAAACCATGGACGTTTCACATGCTTCATGCATGGAGAACGATGAAACCGACATCTAGGGTAGCATCAACGACGTAGAGATTAATTTGGACATGTTCGGGATACAGTGGAGAAATAAACTGGAGTTTGTTCTCATACTGTATCAAACATACCATAAATCCATATCCTTCCCATCTGCAGATGACCAAATAATCTGAATCTGGGTAAAAACTGCAAAAACCTTTGAGGAATCGCTGGCCAGGCTTCACTTCTGCAGCTTCTCAATTTTTCACAACAAGGAATATGGACCTCTGAAATAACATGCTGTTCGCCCTCGGAACCGGGGAGATTCTTGGATCATAACCCTGGCATAATGTAGACACCGCAGTAGTAAACCACCGGTTGGTTCCTTTCAGCACATGATTAGCCAAGGATTGATGGCATTCTTCACCAGCCCAGGACTGAACCATGACCCCACAATGCTGCAGTCAAAATGACAACACGTAGGAGGTGAGGATGGACAACACCTGCCGAAGACAGGACGCGAATTTCAGGTGAACAAATTTCAGACAAAGCAACCTGCGGTTTAGACCACATTTTTCCAAACTTACAAGTGGCCACCTGGATTCCTCACAATTTCCACATGAACAACCATATAACAACCATTCAACAACCATTTCACAAACATTTAACCACCAACCTCAGGTTATCCACATATCCACTTCGGAACAAGCTCCGATGCCTGTCGCATGTTCATGGTGGCCGCCAGGACCAACGCGCCGAACTCCTGGGCGGCCGGCATGGAGAGATACCCTCTGGCTGGGAAATCCCCTAAAAATTGCAAGTTTTAATGCGAAAATCATTGAACTAGATGATCTAAATGGGATATTTTCCAGCAAGCCAAGTTGATTACTGGAGGGTAAGCAAAAAAAAAGCATGATCCGTACCTATGCTTGACCCAAATTAGGTAACGACCAGTTATTTTGCAACAACAAATGGAGTTGGACACTAGGATAATGTTTTTTTAGCAACAACAAAAATTGAGTTTGAAACTATGATACCTTCTTCTAAGTTAAAATAGCTTTGGTGTAGATGGCCGTCAGGGCCCATTCAGTTCGATGATTTACCGTTCGCAAACTCTACCAAATTACCAGTCCGGGTATATCAATTATATCTGGCATCATATTACCATCTAGGGATTAGGTTTCTGGTTCATAATGCCCTACAACATCCTCTTACAACTATGGTTTGTAGTTGTAATCCCTCTGATCTTCTATCCCATGAACTAACGTGAAATACCGAGAAAATCCCTAATACCAGAGGGTAGAATCTGCAAAAGTTGGGATACTTGCTCACCACTCACTTCGAGTCCTTGACCAAGGAGTAGATAAAGAACCTGAGCAACGTCGAGCCGCTGAAGCAGTTGGGAAACGTTCACATTGTGTGATCCACTCCATTGATTTGGATGGCCCTCTGCACGTTTCTGCTTATCGTCCATGATACAGAATTCGACCAATTGGGTGTGAAAAGTACCAGTAGAAAGCAAGGCATCGTGTACGTCTACATGCATGCGTGTATTTATGTGTGAACCACTACATGCCTATATGCCTGTGTGTCTCCCTTGCACATAACTATATAAATACATATAGATGAGATAAGATAAAACGAGATGCGATTAGAAAAGACACAATCAGATGAATATAATTGATAGATAACTCATGTCTTTCAACCATCTCGTGTCATGTTAATACATCCAACACGATATATGCGACATATACATATGATAACTTATCCGCCAAAAGATAGAAACGAAATGCATCTCAATGTTTGAACCGGATGTTGGTTTTCTATCCTTTTTTGCGGGTTACTACATACTGTGGATGGAATAAATCCTGCACTAGTTGATAGGTGGTTTATTCCATTATTCATAGGGTTTCAACCATCCAAGGTGGTACAGGATTTCTTCCATCCACAGTATACATATATATATATATATATCTACACATATTATACATACCCTCTGGTAATTTAACACAGCTATTGAAAATGGCCATATATAGTTGATTTACCTATAAAGAAATGTGATTTTCCAAAGCTATGTTAGTTTACCAGAGGGTGTATATACATATATATGTATATATATATATATTCAAAAAAACACAGGCATCATCCAACATCTCTCAGCTCCGCACTGCCCCGTCACGGCGGAGGCGGAGAGCATGGACGCGTCGAAGATGATGCTGGGATGCCTGGACCACATGTGTCCGCCGCCATGGCAGCCGTGGAAGCACCAAAAAATGGTGGTTCAAAACGCAAAGACAAAGTGATGAGACGTGATGAGACGAGGAGTTTAACCACTACAAGTTAGGGTTGACCACCCCAAAGAGGCTTTTACCCGCAAAAAGAAAGAAGTTGATGAGTAATTTGAGCTGTATTCCCTGCAAAGTATCCATGAGTATCTGGTTGGTAGTTTCGAATACGGCAAAACCATTTGTTGATTGTTTCAATCTTCCAAACACGACTGGAAGATAAATCAACAGGTGTCAAACCACAAACGAGCAACGAGATATCTTGCTCGTATGAACTACTATCAATATGCTCTTGGCTAGTATGTGGTTCCAGTATTGAGAATCCTGATATCTGATGCTGTTTTTCATAGTCCCAATACTCACAATGGGTTGACAACTAGTATATAGACTAATCCCATCCCCCAAATATACAGCACCCCCTAAACGGTCCCAATTATGTGGAAATTCCTTACTAAACGATGGTTTCTAAGAGGGTTTTTAATATTAGGAGGTGGGATTAAGAAATGCTATTTCCACTGATCACCCCCCTCAAACCCTGGGTCTATACTAACCATCTTTTGCCGCATGGCGCACTTCCCAGGCTGCCGAATGGTGCCTGTGAAGAAAGCCGAGGGCCTGCAGCAACCGGGCTGAACTGATGGGAACTGGGCTATCAATCAGGCCAGAAGCATCAACCATGGGGGCTGCATTTTTCAAGCAGGATTTTGGATAGAACTACCCAGTGATACGACTCGCTCTAGTCTTTGCTGGCTCACTACTGGTGCCCAAATTGTAAATCACTTGGCTTTTACGCTCTCAGGTCGGGATTGAACAGAAACAGTCATATTTCAAATCACCTAGGAGTTGAGATGGCATCCTTTCCGCATGCTTTGGGCCTGTTCACTCGCTAACCCTCCCTGTTTTTGCTTCATCTCAGGTTTATGGATGTTTATGGTAGGTTTCCCCTGGTTTCCTGTGGCACTATACCTGTGGATCGACTGAATTGCGATGCCCAATTTTCCAACCGATGATCACCGTTTTTGCCATCTAAATGCCAAAAAAAAATTGTACACGCCCATCTCTCCATTGGCCGGAAAGTCAGCTATTAAACTACCCATCAGCGGATGGTGTTCCAAGTATTTCTTGCTATAAATGTTCATCATCTCCCAATATGTGTGACTTGAATTTCTCATTGTTGCTGGCTGAAACCACCCTCAACCCGTCGTCTCCTCAGTCTTGGGAAATCCCTCTTCAATGATGGCGAAATTCCCATTTTTTGGTGGTGAGTTTATCCGGGTTTGTGTGCAAATAGGATACCAATCCACTGGACACTCATCGTTTTCATTTTCCAAATTCAACTTGCCATTTTCACTGGTATACCGCTACATCCAATTTTCACGCCACACCCAAGCAGTGCATTCTGGGTTTCATATCTGATCCAATATTACATTCCCATGTCAGATTCCCATGATATCCCCAATCAACCAGGTCTGAAAATGCAAACGTGGAACTTTCCTAATGTGTTTCCTTCTTTAGATTTCAACATATTGTAACATTTGCCCGACATGCCATTACATCCCCTATTGTTGCTTGTAGTTGCAAATGTATGTATATATATATATACACATGTATATTCCATATGATGTGTCCATATCAGATTCCCATTTCACATCCCTAATTAACCAGGTGATACATCCCATATACCCTCTGGTGATTCAAGATAGCAATTTAAAAAAAAACGTTGTAAATAGCTACAAATCGAACCAAATGAGCCATCTATGCCATAGCTAATGTCAGTTTACTAGAGGCTCTCTCTATATATGATATTCCATATTATATATTTTCATGTGGTCTTTCCATATCACCTTCCCATGAATATCACCAATAACCTTATTGTTATCCATTGATATTCCCATAAACATTGGTATCCATTGAATATTCCCATTTATATCCCCATTTCTATATTGATATATGGGATAGTATATATATATATATATGTATAAATACCTATCATATGGGGATACATATTATTTATCCTCACATTCACTATTCCCCATGTTGATCAACTTATTGAAGCGCATTTTCGTGACCTGGAAAAGACCACCGCTGGCGATCAGCGTCAAGAAGGAGACCACCGAACTGCTGCTGTTCACCTTCCGCAGCAAGAATGGGGTAGTTCAGCAAGAAAAGTTGGCATTTCATGGGGATTTCGAGCTGATTTATTATGATAGCTAAAGTTGACTTATAAGTTAGTGAATCTATGTGAATCTCAAGGCTTGTGGATGTTTATGGGGAACATTACCTAGTTATAGCTAATGGGGTTGTAGAGCAACTTATAACTGCTGGGCCCTGCTGGGCAACTTGTAACTGGAGGGGCCTCACCTTGCGTTCGGAACATGATCTAGATTTCTGGTGGTTTTCCACGTGGATGTTCGTTTAGAGAAAGGAAGGGAACAAGCAAAGTTCCGGATCCAATCAACATTGGGATTTCATTTGGTCCACTACTAATTAACCATTGTCAACCACTATTAATCAAAGATTAACCATAGGATTTCTTTATGATTGATAGTTTGTAGTTGGTTTTCGGCCGAATCCAATTTGTGGTTTCCATCTGGCAATTTTCGCATAGCTAACATCACATTTGTTCAATAGGTAACTCATTTATTTGGATATTTTCCATAGCTTTGTGAAGCTACGGGAAGGTCTACTGATTGAACATCTACGGAGATAGCCAGCCAATCCAACCCGGGGAGCGATTTTTCACTGACTGCACTTTTCCAATGATCATCTTCTAAACCTGGGTTTCCCTCTGATAATGATAAAATCAACATATCCCAAATATCCAACTTCTGCTGAGCCAAGATTCGTAGAGCATCTGGTTGTACTTTGATGTCTTGTGCTCCTGAGAAACTGCTGCCCATAGTTCGAGGATTAGTTTGGTCTTGGCTAACAACTTGACACTGTGTTAGCAAGTCAATAAAGGACATCTTCGCAGCACCTGCCAAAATTGGTATAAATAGTATCTATATATGTATGATATTACTGGACTATTTTTCGCCATTTGTACGATTGGCTTCTTGATCATAAATCAGGATTTTTTTATATCGAATTGTAGTATAGCACAATCGCTATGTTATTCTACATATTATTATCATGGTTTATCTTGTGATTCTACTATCAATAGCCTGGATAACTATTGTTATGATCCACCTACTAAGTGGAGTGCACATCCAAGTAGGGTGTCCCCAATTCGATGGCCTAAAATCCATGGAGTGCTAACAACTTTTGCCATCATCTGGCGCGGAAATGGCCTAGTCAACAACATAAGTTTGTGTTTGAACAATGTTGTATGACTACCAAAATGGTCATGATATTTAAAGTTGTAAAAATAGAAATAATGTCAATATAGTAGATGTAAATCTACACCAATGTTTTATACTTATATACATATATTCACATCACTATACATATTTCGATCCATCCGTTGAAACATTGACCAATGTCAACAAACAGTCCATCCAGAAAGTGCTTGTCTCATAAATGGCTGCCCCCTGCTCCTTGAACAACTTCTCTTGAAAGGTCGAGGTGAAACCGTCCTGGTGTCTTTACATCAGTGGATGGAAGGTGAACCTAGCGATGTTCTGACAAGGCAAAAAGGGAACCTGTCTGAATCTACCCCTCTCTCTAGCCATGAGCCGTTAAAAAAAAATCATATGGGCTTTGCCTTGCTCCCAAAAGGGGGTATTGATTTTGGGGGGTGCGCTATCGCTACACATGGTTTTGCACTTGTGAAAAAAAAGAGGACAGGACAAGGAAAAGAAGAGGAAACGAAGAGGACAGGAAATTAATAGAAGGGGAAACGAAGAGGAAGGAAGAGGAAAGGAAGGAAGAGAGGCAAGGAAGAGAGGACATGGAAAAGGACATGGAAAAAAGGAAGGGAAAAGGAAACGGACAAGAGCAAGGAAGATGACAGGAAAAGGAAAACAAGAAAAGCAAGAGGACAGAAAGAGGAAAGACACGAGAAAGAAAGAGGAGAACAAAAAAAGGAAAGAAAGAGGAAGAAAGAGGAAGAAAGGGGAAGGAAAAAGGAAACAATTTCTCTGACCGAAGAGGAAAAGAAGAGGAAAATAATGGACACTATTCACAATCATGGGTATCAGTTTCCAGACACAAGAGAACACACTCTATACAAGTGTGGCCTACCTTGGTCTTGACCGTACCTCACACATATATATATATATTATATATATGTACACATACACATAAATATAATTACATGACTTACATTTTGAATCATTTAGATACATTTAGAAAATCTACATCATTCATTTGTAAAGATACAAACACATCAGAAGGGGATATGATACCAGTTGAAGCAACAAACAAATGACATACCACTCAGTTAGGAAATCCGCTGGACAAGAATTGGTAGTCATCAACAGCTCTGCAACCCATCTATGAGTCATTAGACTATGTAACCCGTCCAAAATCATGACGGAAGTAAAGCTTGTCTGAAACCACCAAGAGCCTTGAGATAGTCATCATCAGATTGTCAAAACAGCAGACTGGTTGAGTCTGCCAGGGAGAAAAAGGTTGGGGCGCACTGGGCTTTCAAGCTGTATATACAGAAACATGCTACGTTTCTGCACATGTAAACAATTTTTATAGTACAACTACATATGTACTAACCTTGTAAAACATCTTTAAATGTACAATGTACAACCAGAAAACTGATCCCCCAAATCACTTGGAAAGACCCTTGTAGCAGCCAAGGGGCGCATGCAAGGAAGCAGCACAGGAGTAGCAAACCATAGACACTGCCTGCAGTCAAACCGATAGTCAACAGTGGTTTGGCATCGCGGTCTTGATATGTCTTGATAGATGTTCAAAATGGCTATGCTCTATCAGCGATGTTTCTTGTAGCATTGCTCATTTTCCCTGAGAAACGAAATGGATAGACCTATGCCTGGCAAACAAGCACGCTGCATGGCGCACTAAGCTATGCCATGCTATGCCTACAGTTGGTACCACTATCTTGTTTGTACAGTGCCAAAGTATGGAGCCCCCTGGAAGGAACACAGTAGTTGAGAATGTTCCAAGTACCTCAGGTGAGTCTCTCAGCCGGCATCTTTCAACCAAGTTGGTCCACATCAGGCCTGATAAAAATAGGTTCTGATATGTTCTGATATCAATTGATGCCGGTTGTATACCAAGTGATACACATTAGAGAGTTCCTCAGGAAATTTCTCATGGCTCAAGCATGGGGTAACGGATCTGACCTTGTGGACAGGGTCTCGAACGGTCCGTTATGACACACAAAACGGGAAGTTTTCGAGGAATCACCGGGTGCTGGTTCAACCACACATCATCGTCACCATCATCATCATCATCGTCATCATGACCATCATCATCGTCATCATCGTGAAAACAATCACAATCATAATTATAGTACTGTAAGGTTAAAAGACAATGCAATCATAGTCAAGAACGAATCTCATCCATTCCCATTTTGATTAATTTCCCCAAACACACCCACCAAAAAATCACCCAGTTCTTTGGACACACAGTGATCTGAGGTCTTGGGCTATCTTTGGAGGAATGCTTCGACTTTGTCTCACCTAAGCGGCTGCGCGGTCGGGAACATGGCAGTGTCATGGTTGAACAGCCCAATTCTCTTAATGGCTTAATGGCTTGCAAAAGGCTTGGCTCCTGGTAATCAAACGGGGCTGGCTTGAAAATCCCCGAACTAAATAGAAGTTTTGAATGGGAAAAATCATCTACAATGGGGGCATTTTCACTTGCCATGTTTGACTACCAGAGGGATTACAAGAACGACTTCTGGGATGCACATATATGCACATCCAAGAATGGACAAAGCATTCTAAAAGTCTTTATGGTAGGATAAGTGGGCTCTTGGAGTTTGGCTCCTGGGCAAACTACTTCTTTACATGGCCAAATAGCAAGTGGCACCACTGCTGGTAAAGAGACCTGAATCACCATTGATTCTGATCCATCCCCGCCATTGAAATGCATCTCAAACCTCGGTATTAACTTTGGGATGGAAACAAACTTTGGTTACAGTAAACTATCTTGAAATTGGATATTGCTCATGATTGCTCATAGTATTTTATAGTTATGGTAGGTACTGAGAATGACAAACATGTGTGCTCTGCTATGCTCTGCTGCCCCCTGAACCTTGACCTTGACCCATAATCCCTTTCCCCCAATAGAAAACACCCAGAGAAACTTTGTTGTACTGGGTCTCGGTTCATGTGTTGGGCTCCGATTCGTGAGGGGGGTTGACCCTGATTGCGGGAACATCTGAATGCAAACCAACCCAATTATATCCCAACACAAACCAAACAACGAACTATCCGGAAAATTATGCCCCCGCATTTTGGTTCATTGTGACTGGTGGGCATGGGAATGATATGGAATGATCATATATCAAACCTCGAACTGCCCCCCATCCCCTATCCCAACCTGTCAGCAGAAATGCAGTGACACCTCCTGTGACTCCTGCGGGACAAAATGAAGGCAATGCGACGCTTGGAGATTGCCAAACGGCTTTACAGATGCGGGGAAATTACTCATCGCAGTAGCAGGGAGACCTTATATAGTACCCAAATGGTCGAAACAACAGTTGAAGATACGGTCGAAGATACTTGAGCAAGTTGCCAAACCAAAACATGGCTAATTACTACCCACTCAGCCAATCCAAATATCATTAAATATCCAGCTTGAAACGGAAAAAAACGTGCAAAAAACATACAACCAGCCCCATTTTCATGGCCAAAATAAGCCAAAATCCCCATGGGTTTCCTGGAGATTCCCAGCGACCGCGAGGCGCTGCTCCTGCCGCGATGAGCCAGTCCATGGCTTTGTACTTCTGACCGGAGATCAGAATGCCCCATATCCTGGGAAGATGTGGACGATTTACCATCTGCTCATGACTAACATAGCCATGGAATAGATGAATAGCTGGCTATTTTTGGATGATTTCCCCAGCTAGAGACCTCCATTTATAGGGGATTTTCCATGGCTATGTTGAATAACCAGAGGGTAAGTCATGGATATAGTTATGCTTATGAGACCTATATTGCATCTCTAAATATCTTTGCAAACTAGATTAATTTAACATTGAAAACCTATACATGTGGACATGGAGACTTTGAAACTAGGATTTTTTTCCCCAAGATTTTGGTTGTTTCATCGAAATCTAATCCTGCAAAGTGACAATGGGAATGCTGCACTGCGACAGCTGCATATCAATGGAGACGGCCATGGCCGAAACATGAAGTCCCAGTTTGGGGCAACGAAGTCCTAATTGGATGCCGTTCGCAGGCTTTGCCACTTCCACTGTCGTAGCACCACTTTCACAGCTTTAGCGTCATGCAATATGTCACATGTCCACTTCTCAGAATCCGAAGGCGTTTTGTTCGAATAGCGACCAATCATAGATAGACAAGTTGGACATCTTGATCTGATAAGGTATATATATCATCTATATCCTGCCGCAAGAGTATTTTGTTCCTATGCAGGACCAACCTATTGGTTGAGGTGCGGTGCACCATACAGACCATACATTGATATAGACACTGGTGCTACATCAACACCTATCACATCGTTGTTATCTGACCAGATGCCTTGACGGCCTGTCAACTTAAGTGCCGGGCATGACGGGCATCATCTTGAAACTTTTTCCCAACCTCGGAGATGGCAGTGCTGGGGAGGGTCCTCCCAGCAGCCTCAACAACACACTGGCTCTGTACTTCTAATCCCCCAAAACATGAATTGGTTCTCCCTTCACACATACACTCATCCCAGACTTTTTGGCATTTGTATGCATTTGTGATGTAGTCCAGCACACATGAATCTTCACCTCGTCGTCGAGTGAATGGAAAAGGCTACTGAAGAGATCTTAAATGCCTGAAGCCTTGAAGATGAATGGGATTTCCGAGTTTCGGTCGAACAAATAGTTACAGCAAAGCTCCAAATGGCTTCACAACTCATCACAACTCACTTGGGTTCGTGTTGTTTTTCAATCATCCAAAACTATTTGCAAAATAGTGAAGGGAAAGAGAGTAAGAAATAGTGAGATTCAACAACCATGAGCAGTACTTAATATGTTTTAAAGTAACGTCCGGGGATCTCATACCTCTGGATCCAAAATCCACCATCAGTGTCCAATTTGTTGTTTTTAACATCGGGACCTCAGGATGATACAAACCCGACAAGCTTGTTCTCCCCACCATGTCTCAAGAGACAGGAACATAATGATTCCGGATGAACAACCAGGTTCCCTCCAAATGACTGGACAAATGGAGGTTTCCTAAAGTATGGGTACCCCAAACCATTGGTTTTCCCATTGATAATCACCAATTTTGGATGATTTCGGGGTACCCATGACTAAGAAACCTCCTTGACATGGCACGGCTTCCCGACATCTGCACTGGGAATGCCACATATTTCAAGGCCTGCTTCACGAGTTGAGGCGTTGTTAGACGTCGTACAGGTTGATGTGAGGTGGGACAGTGCCACGGTCCAAGATCCACGATGTTCTCAAATATTTGGTACATTAAATGTGGCAAACCTGAGTACCATCCTCAAGATGACCATTTTCTGCTGTCAATCTGTCAATCTGATTGAATCTGGGTGGTGGTTTCGCCCAAGAATATGGAATTCAGGACCCAATCGTCCAAGCTATTGGGGAATGGATTCGATCCCCAGTTGTCCGATGGATGAAAGGCCTGGAAAGTTGAAGCCATCAATGCTGCAATTGATGGGTATGTCCAGAAACCAATGAGATTTCACTCCAGGTTTTATCATTCATTGGCTTGGCTGGAGGGGAACATTAGAGGAACCCACGGTCTTTCGTTGATGGTGACGGTTCCGGTATTTGTTTCCTTCATCTCATTCTAGGAATCACACTTGTATATCACATTCAACATCTATACATTAAAGGAAAACACATACAGCAAACACATCAATAACTATACATTAATATTATGATATACATTGATATACTATGTACGTACATACAGTAAATCATATGTCATATACCATATATATATATATATCATTGATACCACTGATATTATTGATATCATATACTGTACAGAATATATCTTCACCACGGATGCCCCTTGCCGGCCAGCCGCTTTCTGCCTCGTATTGACACCAGGTCGCAGCCACATTGGACAACGAGATGGCGAAGTATTTCCACAACGGCACCTTTCAGGGGAGGCGTTGAATGGACGGAAAACGGCAGGGGTTGGAGGAACTAAAACTGAAGACCATGAATCTATCTATATGTACAGATGTATACAGATGTATACAGATGTATACAAATGTATCTATCTAGCTAATCTATCTAATCTATCATTATCTATCTATCTATCTTTCTTTCTTTCTTTCTTTCTATCTATCTATCTTTCTATCAATATTCTATCCATCCATCTATCTATTCTTTGGGGGTTTAAGGGGGGATACTGATGCATGTCAATGTATGTTGGAGTGTGACCAACAAGGTCTGACACGAATGGAAAGGATGAACAACGCCCCCCAAGAAACCTTTAAAACACCTGTATTTGACACATGTTGACACAGGTTGGAATTACTTTAAGATTGGCACAAACCACCCATACCAGTCAAACTTCCATCTTCAGAGGTCTAGATAAGTCTAGTATGTGGTCGTATAGCTGAAGATGAACCTCCTACTCCTACATAGTAGTTGCTTATACGTGCTCTGCTAGGGTCAAAACATTGTACATGTATTCTGGTCATCCATCCCATGTCATCCCATGTCATCCAATACTCATATTGGGACACTCATCATGGGTATGTAAACCCCTACTCATGGGTTGATGAACACGCCCATTATTATGCGTATACAACTTCTAACCATGGCACATACGGGGTGACCATGTGGATTTTCACTTGCCATCTGCACTTTCCAGATGGTACTTCCAAGAAGCGCAGCAACTCGCACGACCCGGGTTTCCCGGACAGAGGCTCTGTAGCTCTCTCCCTTCACAGCCACCATGGCCAGTGCGAACCTCCACGCTGGGCTGACCGGGGGGATGGGCCTCGAATTGAGGGATTTTGAAGTAAGGATTCTGAGGGATATGTGTATATATAGATATATTAACATAGGTTGCCAAATCTAGTACATAAATATAGGCAGGGATTGGATATCACTTTGTTTGGCATGGTTTAACCATCCCCTGAAAAAAAAGAACATTCTCCAAGATCTATATACTGTAAATGATTGAAACCAGGTCAAACACTCCAGGGTCTTCCCCAAACCTGATGGCAGCCACCCCCAAACCTTCCCAAATAGTCTTTGATAATCAATCATGGCAATGGGACACCACCTATGAATGGCGGTTTCAATGGGACAATCAACGATATAAATTGGGGGATTTACAATAGCTATGTAAGAGTACCGGAGTGTACATGAATCAATGAAACGCATGTTGGGATGGTTTTTTTTCCACAATGACGTCAAATTTGAAGCCAACCATAAAGTACTATTCTACCGACACGAGCTTCAAAGCTGGGTTCGCTAAGTATTCCCGAAAATCTCCGATCTATTTGTTTTTATCCTATTTGTTTGATGTTTACTCTCTGACTCTGGTAATTTCACAGCTATGGAAAACCGCCCATTTATAGAGGATTTGCCTCTTTCAAGTTGCCACTTTCCATGAGACACCTTCCAGTTGCTCCCAACACCGAAAGTCCTGGGATCCTAGGGCCCCGGCACGATGGCGGCCACGCGATTGCAGAAGACCAAGAAAACCGAGGTCTTAAACTGCTCCTGGACCCAGCGTGCAACTTGCCGTCCAAGTGAAGTTGTAGAGACGGAGGTCTGGAAAACACCAACTAGCAAAGCATCTGGTTTCTCTGGAAGACTATACATATAATCTATATGAATCTATATACTGTATATAATTGTATATATATATATATGATATACACACTGTACTGATGATGTTGATACATTTTGATGAATTTGAAGATTTAAGTGTTGGAAGTGTCCACATTGGCCTTCTGGAGCAAATTGCCTGCATGGTACACTTCTCTTGTTTCACTTTTTGCTGCCCCTGATTGCGGTCTACTAAGCACCGTCATATCCCTGTGATGCTTCTCCAACTCAAAACAACAAAAATCTCAGGAAACACCGTGTGCATCTTAAACATCATACTCTATAATATATATATATATACACATCGATTATCGACTATATTACTTTTTCATCATGTACCTGAGAGTATTTCGCAATCACTCAACTGGCCGCATTTGCGATTGAATCTTGCCCCGCTTCTATGGACAGAGTGCGAATATCATGTCATCTACTGGTCCAAGAGCTTGGACATCCCGAAGATGCTGATGGTTTCTGGCATCAAACCACGCAACTTGGGGGGGTCTCCCCAGTTCTTCACCATTCGATCTGGCAATATCTCCTCAGGTTTGCTGGGGAAATCCCCATCTTTCTTGGTGCCCCAGTCCGACCTCGCATCACCAGGTGAGCACAACACAACGACGAAGTCCCTCCTCTCCGTAGGGTTCCGACATGATCCGCTCCTGCGTCGCGGAGACCAAAGCCAAATGGATATGTTCAAACATGGGCTGAATGGAGTGGGATATCTTTGATACTCTGAGGATGTGACATAACTATAAAACAATCATGGGGGTACAATGGGAATATAAACGAACTAAGTTGCAGTGATATGACTGGAGTATAACATAGTATGACCATGTTTTGGGGAATATGACAGAGATACAATGGGAAGCACAACCAACCAGAATCGGGATATACTTTGGACAAACAACTACCAACATATGATATGACATGGGTCTGCCTGAAAATACAGAGTACCTCAAAATTACAATTTCAATTGACAAAAAAGAATTATCAACTTGACAGTGATTGACCATTATTTTTGCGCACCTTATTTGCACACAAATCCATAGATCTGGATCGTTTAGAACGACTCAGAAGCCAAATCTAGCTTGTTTGGCCATGTGTGGTTGCTTTCTCAAGATTGGCTCTCATTTCTGGGGTCGTTGTGAGGTCGATTATACATCAATTCATCCAAAAATCAGGTACAGGTGGGTATTTGTCAGAATTAATGATCACAGAAACTGGGAATCATCGCGGAAAGGAGTCCGGCTTATCGGAGTGAACTCGGCACAAATTGGTATCTGTCGAAATTTGCGTATCATGACAGTGGGATGTACTCCGAAATTGACTCTGTGATTCTGTTGGGGCCTGACATTTTCACAGATGTCCTTGTTTGAAGACAAAGACACATAGGTAACACGAAGGAATCTCATGCAACAACAACTGGAAATTTGTGGGTAGTCATAATAGAAAGCTACCTTGATCCAAAGTGGGGGACGGGCCCATTGCCATCAGCTCGATGGTTTTGGACATGTTTTGGAAAGTCCTGAAGTTTTGGAATGCACACGGTTGCCTGTTTGCAAGTTCCGATGCCTAGTTTTTGGAGATAGGTCTGTCTGAAAATGAGGGAGATACTGCAGATACCCCAAAATGAATGTTGAATGGACAAATTCATCAATTGCAGTTTTGGGGTACCCTATTTTCAGACAGACCCATGACCCATATTTTTGGATCGCAAGTCCTCCATGTCACAAAGGGACTTTGAATCGACAGAAGGGGAGTCACCCACCGCTTGGGCAAAAGCGAATCCAGAAATATGGTACTTGTACCCTTACAAATCTAAGTGATTAACAATCATCTGCCTTATAAAAAAATATGTTCAAAACATTTCCACTATCAATATAGCTATAACTATGGAAAATCACCATGCGTTTTTCATGGGAAAATCCACTATATTTAGGACCAAAAAACCCTGACACGACCTGAAGGACGCCATAGACTCCAAGGCCCAAGATGATCCCCGCGGCGAGGGAAACACATCCTCATTGCCAGCGTCGGCTGTGGCAACATGAGGCACTTAAAACGTCGTTGGATGGTTGCAATCA
Source organism: Symbiodinium sp. clade C Y103 (assembly GCA_003297045.1). Taxonomy (NCBI): domain Eukaryota; class Dinophyceae; order Suessiales; family Symbiodiniaceae; genus Cladocopium; species Cladocopium sp. clade C. The sequence continues at coordinate 339,106 of BGPT01000123.1, read as the reverse complement.
ACGGTGGATTTGAGGGAAGATCACCAGAAATTGACGAAAAATTGGACGTGCATCCTAGGTACGAATAGTGGCGACCGGAACCATATCACAACCCAACTATATATTGTATATAGGTATTTATGAACCAAACATTGACCACATACTAGCTGTGACGCAACGCAAAGTAACACCAGAATCACCATAGTGGGGACCGTCATGATTGACTGCTGGATTTGGGGTCTCCCGGTACAACTATTTTTGACATTGGACAAGACCCTTCTGGACACCAGAGTTGGATGTAGGACATGGGAAGAGGAAAACTGGGCCCCAACCTGCAGGTTTGCTGAGATAGGAGCATCCGAACAAGGTAAAAACCACACCTATTCCAGCATAGCGGTGACACTTGGGTATAGTTGAGTTGCAAGAAAGGTACCAAGGGACCCGTTAAATGCTGGTCGTTGAGTTTGTAGTATCAACCGTCTATTTTTTTTTGGACCAACGCCAACAATGTTGACTAAAAGAGAGAACTAATAGTTCTTTTTTGCAGCGTCGTGTTCATCCCCACCATGGCGAAAAATCACACCAATCATATGCAGTACACATCAGTACAGCAATAAACCGCAAGACCAAAGCTTGCCTTCCATGCAACACCCGCGCCAAACATCCGCAGAAAAACAAGTGACGGATGGCGCTTTGCAACTGGCTTTCCTTCGCTGCTGGCTTCGACGCGGAAGCCGGGTAAAGCAAACACAACGGTATTGATGGGTCGCGATGCATGGCACCAAGAGAAAACAACATAAACTCATATAAACTCTCAAACTGTGAGCAGCACACTTGGAACTTATTTGACGAACCAGCATCCAAAGACGAGTACTGATCTGATCCAATTGCCAATGAATGTTCCATCTCTTTGAAATGAACTTGTGGTCAGTTGATTTGCTGATGTCTGTTGGCTGACTACCGCCCCAATGAACCTATGCACACAGGAAGAGTTGAAAAGGATGGAAAAGGAACACATATATATATATATATGTATATCACATATCTGAAACTGCAAACAAGAGTTGGTTGCTCTATCCCCTTTTTATTGCTTACAATTGTTAAACTTCCAACCCAATCCCCCACTGTTGGTGGGTTACCCCCGCTCCAGGAGCCTATAGGCAAGAGGTTTTCAAAAATGACTGTCCTTTTGGATTTTGGCCATCAATTGCCGCAAGGCTTATATCCCTTCCGTTTCAATGTACTGCCCCAAGAGGAGAAATAAGATTACCCTCCGGTAATCAAACGTGGCAATCGGAAATCTATTACAAATGGAGGATTTAATGGGAAAATCCCCTATGAATGGTGGACCTTCCATTCCTACGTTTGATTAGCGGAGGGTAAATAAGCTCCTGGGCGATTTCACAGAAAAGGGTGCCATTTTCATGCCGCATCTAGCTTTCTATGGGTGAACTCATCAATTTCCTTCGACCAGGGTCTAAATCCGGAGTTCACATCTGGCTGGTAGTTTCAAAAAACTGAGCAATCCTCAAAATATGGAGGTTTCCTAAAATGGAGGTACCCCCAAATCATCCATTTTGACAGGATCTTCCATGAAATAAACCATCCATAACTTGGGGTACCCCCATTTATGGAAACCCCCATATCAGTCTATTGGTGATCCTCATCCCATGTAGCCAGCCTCCACCGTTGGCTTCTCTCCCTTGGCCATCTCCTCCGACGCCATCCCACTGCTGGATGAATCAGTCGTATTTTTGTTTCTTGCGGCCGGTGGCTGAGGACATTGAAAGGAATACTTTTTGGAAAGTCTTCGATACAGCAAAGGTTGAAGTTTTGTAGGCTGGTGGCTTGGGTTCAGCATGCGACACATCTATGTACTTGCATAAAATTGCATATACATGTCCCAAAACATATCTCCGAGGGTTCGAAGGTTGCTGGTCAATGCTGCTAATCATCCAGTTCTGTCGCTGATGTTCTCGGAAGTGCCCTGACTGGCTGGACGAAATGGCTGATGCTGCACAGGCCCTGGGATTGTCTGAAAGTATGGGACCCCCCCAAAAAAAATTAATGGCGTACCTCATACCATCAATGTCCTCATCATCGAAGACGTAATAGTATGCATAATATCAAATATGTACATATATATATATATATATGTGCGGCGCGTTTTCCGGGCCCCCTGGAATCACATGTATTGTCCCTATGTTCAAATGATCCTCTTAAGTGATGCAATTGCATCATTGAACATATTTCTACATCAATCACAACCTGTAGTGTAATTTAGTTCCATGCAAAACCCTTACGAGTCACCTTGTGATTTTTACTGCTCTTATTGAAAGAGGAAGTGTGGCCTAGTGGAGACACCCCAAGGCCTTCAGATCAGAAGGTTTTTGGGCTCAACCCCCACTGGTGCACTTTTCTTGATCTGGGATGGTGCACTTTGTCACTCTCAAATGAGATGGGGGTGTGAGAACATGTGAGAGCAAATGAGAGTTGAGTGGAGCAGAGATCTGCTGCACACAGGTCAGTTTTGCTTAGANGGGGGTGTGAGAACATGTGAGAGCAAATGAGAGTTGAGTGGAGCAGAGATCTGCTGCACACAGGTCAGTTTTGCTTAGATCAGGTGAAAGAAGTGTGCACAGGTGAGTGGAGCAGATATACTTTAGATTAAATGAAAAAAGTGTACACAGGTCAGTGGATCAGAGATTACCTCAGATCAGGTGAAAGAAGTGTGCAGCACACACCTCTGCAGAGATTACCTCAGATCAGGT
>BGPT01000123.1:307208-336344 GCA_003297045.1 Symbiodinium sp. clade C Y103 | reverse complement strand
TGCACACAGGTTAGTGGAGCAGAGATCACCTTAGATTAGGTGATAGAAGTGCACACAGGTCAGTGGAGCAGAGATCAGCTATGCACTGTAGAAAATACATCAGAGTCAGAAGGTAAAGGATCATTATGAACACACAAAATCAGGAATAGAAATATTGAAAATAGTTGCACCTTAATAGCATTGATATAGTTGCATGAACCCTTCCACTATCCCTTGCAAAATATACATTTTTTTTTCAAAATTGCAGGATTTCCCTGAAACGAATTTGAAGGGAATATATGTATCTGTAATATGTAGCATGATTTTAACATATTGCATTCTTGTTCTAAATGTAATATCAAATACAACAATGAAGGACCCCCTGCTTGCAAAGAAGCATTTGTCATTCTTTTGCAATTTTCCTTTAAGAAACTCATTTTTTTCAAGAAGCAATACCCCAACAAATTGTGGAGGAATCCTTTCAAAGATGCAGCATTCCTCTTGAAAAAATGCATTTTTCTTCCAAATGATATAGTATCCCTTTAAATAAGGCAATAATCCTGTACCATATGTAGTGTGCTCTCAAATTTGCAGCCATTGTGTTATATGCAATCCATGTCAAAAAGTGCAATGCATCAACGCAATATTCCCTGAAAATCCTGTAAAAAGGACTATATTGCCTACAAATTGCAAGTATTCTATCAGACAATATGGTATTCTTTTCAAGAAGCCATGTTCCAACAAAAAATAGAAGACAATTTTGTTGACACATGTGGTATGCCTATTGGAAAGGCTCAATTTTCCTTGTTTGTTGCATTCTTAAGACCAGCTAATTCTAAAGGACATATCTATCTTATCTGATATGAAAGAATTCTGCATTCTTCTTCATCAATNTTTCCTTGTTTGTTGCATTCTTAAGACCAGCTAATTCTAAAGGACATATCTATCTTATCTGATATGAAAGAATTCTGCATTCTTCTTCATCAATTGTGGTCATCATTTTGCAGAGGGTACTTCCCAAAATAATGCCTTATACCCCAAAGAATTTTTATATAATTTCAGGAAGAGTGCTGCATATGTAAAAGGATTGCATTTTGGAAGAAAAGTGCCATTGTCTTATTAAGGTAATATTGTATCTCTCTCAGGGAGGTTATATCATTTGAAGAAAAAACGTTTTTTAATGTTTTTTACACATTCTTCAAGAACTACCATACTCCTTTGACAAAGGGACCCTTGATAAAAGGACCATCATATACATAGAAGAACTCCATCGTAAAATTTGAAATGATGTTTTAATGTTTGAGGGAATATGTTACCCTTTTCAAAGTGGTGATGACTTATGAGAAGCATGCTGTGGCCCTTACAATCTGAATTGATACTTGATATTGTGTGTTGAAAACACAACATGTCAAGAGAGCCAGTATGCTTATCCTTGCAAAACATACCATATCTCTTTCTGCTGCNACAACATGTCAAGAGAGCCAGTATGCTTATCCTTGCAAAACATACCATATCTCTTTCTGCTGCAGGGAGCTCTGTCAGGAAGATGCAGTACTGCTTGGGAACAAAATGAAATCTCTTGTCAATCGAAAATGCTGTTGTCTCTTGTCACTGCTTCCTATAAAGCCATCCAACATAGAAGCAAGCACCACTCTATCGTTTGAGCATGGCGCAACCGGTCGAAATTGAATTCCATTTTATCTCTGATACTCATTGGTCCAATTTCATAGCAACAAACAATTGTACTATAGCATCTTTCTACCAAACTGAATTTTCCGAGCTGTTTGACAGGTTTGCTTTCAGGTCCTCTTAGTTTATTGTTGCTTGATGTGCTAACTTAGATATATACTGTATACACACAAGACGTGCAGCCAAAAGTCCTTCCACAATACATACCTACATGTAGGTATGAATCTCTCCCTGTATATATGTATATGTATATGGATGTGTCATTGCCATCCTGCGNATACATACCTACATGTAGGTATGAATCTCTCCCTGTATATATGTATATGTATATGGATGTGTCATTGCCATCCTGCGGAAAGGCTACCGGAAGGAATTGAATGAAATCGGTTGCATCCAGAAAGGAAAACCAAAAAAAAACACAAAAAAAAAACAATATTCTGCAAACTAGTTCGGAGATTATTGTTTTGTTTTTTTGTGTTTTTTTTGTGTTTTTTTTTGCCTTCTTTGTTTTATTTTTGTTTTTTTTTTGTTTTTTTGGCTTATTGTTTTTTTGTTTTTTTTGTTTTGGAATCTATCTGAAACAAGATGTTTATAAACAAAGGTGTGTTTATAAACATGCTATGTTGAGGCATCATTGATATGAAAGCAGATGGAGATAAGNATCTGAAACAAGATGTTTATAAACAAAGGTGTGTTTATAAACATGCTATGTTGAGGCATCATTGATATGAAAGCAGATGGAGATAAGAAACATTGCTACTTGTGAAGCAGACACATGATACATCATATGATGATACACCACATACTGACATACACATGGGCTCAGTGCGTTTTCCATTAAAAGAAGTAATGATGATAATCAACCCTAATCATAGTATCACAGGGGGCCCGGAAAACGCACCGAACCCATATATATATATATATTATTATTTCATGGCAAATTTGCAGTCCTGACGACATGACTCGTCAGTCAAATCCAGCAGCATTTGACTGACATCCCTCCGCAGGTCAGCAAAAAAAAGGCATGGCTTTGTTGGCTAGAAACCATGGCATTTAGGGGGGAAATATGGTGGATAGATCTGAAGATATCTGTTTTCTATCTGTGGAACTGGAGACTGTGGCCGAGATGAGGATCCAGCCTATTTGGAGTATTAGATATACCCCACAAAAATGCCCAGGCGGAAACTAGTTGCAATAGATACTATAGCTGGCTAGTAGTTGTGCCACAATCAGCACTTGAGCACAGCGGTCACCCTTTTTGTCTGCGGCTCGATCAACCGCGATCTGGGCTGAATCTGTAGGGGAATTTGAAGTCTTTCGCACTATCACAATTTTTCGCGAAGGTGGCACTCATACAGGGCATCATGAACATGTACTCATTTGCCATCATGAACACATCATATACCCTCTGGTTATTTAACATAGTTATTGACAATGGCAATTTATAGTTGATTTTCCCAAGTAAAATGTTGTTTTCATTTATTTTCCATAGTTATGCTAGTTTACCAAAGGGTAAGTCATTGCAGCCTCATAAACTTATAAACATGGACATGGGAAATCCCATTTAGAGACACTTTTTTCCCATTAAAACACACGAACATTTTGACAATGAGAACACATTTATAGAGGACCAACCATTTTCCCATGTCCGTACAAATCGTTTTGTTTCATTTAAAAACAATTTTTAGAGGATTGATTGATGAAACTTAAACCATATTAAGAGATGATTTTCCATGATTGCACCTCCATTTGCAGATGATTTTCCGTGATTTTCCATGACTTTCCCTCATCCCCCAGGGGTCCCTAACTCACAAATTCGTTCTTCTTGACCAACCGGGCGTGCTTGACGCCAAGACCACCTTCGACAAAGCGATTTCACAACGACACGCCTGGGATATCAACCAACAAAAATGAATAAACATGGTGATTTAACCAACAAAAGTAGAGATTTCTCCAACAAGAATGGTAATTTGACCAAGAAACATGGTAGTTTAACTCAGCAAAATTGAATCCACGAACATCAATGGAGACGTCAGCATATTTCACACACAGATAATTCTTGAACTGAACAGGATATCACAAGAAACAAGAACCAAACATGGAGATTTCGCCAGATGGAAATATGACTTGATACCACCAACAAGCATAGGGATATCAACCAACAATGCACCAGTTGGGTCCCCCGCCCTAGGCAAAAACACTTAAATTCACTCGGGCCTCCTTCATCCAAGGTAGGGATAAAAGAGATTTCTTCCGCATGTCGCGATGATTGAAATCACGCGGGAACATGTTTGGTCAACTGACAAAGAAGCTCCTCCTCTCTGATGCTGATGCAAATCATAATTACTTAATGAACCTGAAAGAAACATGGTTGTTTCTTTTCGTACGACTATATCACCATAATTGACAGCGAGGTCACTGCGATGTCCGAAGTCTCAAGTCCTGGTTCAATGCGGTCCCACCTGCAATGAGGGCCCAAACAGCCACCCAAGCAGCGGTGAAAACTCCTGTGAAAACTGGTTTGAAGCAATTCGGCTGACAAGAATCCTGCGGCAGCCAGGGGCGTGGCTGATCGGTATGGCGAAAGAGTCGAACATCAATCACGAGATGGTACGAGTATGCAATGAAATGCAATGAAAAGTACATAGCACACACGTATCCTATTGTGTTCTATGGTATGGTATGGTTTGGATTTGCAATGAAATGTATGGTTGGATTAATGGGTGGATGTATGCATGCATATATTCATTGGTCATGCGTCCACCTCTTCCTCCATCCTTGCCATCGATCGTGGTTGATCCATTCGCCTACTTCCAAGCAACCAAGATGCTGATTGCCAAGAAACATGGCTTCATAGAGGTTCATGGTGCTTCAGAATCCACTAATGATAAGCCCTTGCTTGGGCATGTTTGGGCGATACGTTTGGAGATACCCTTCGATGGAACCAGTATATCAATCACTGACAGCGCCCAAGCCATAGGTCCTCTTCAAGGTTCACGTGAAGATTGATCTGGGCAGCAATTGTCTTCTGCAGAAAATTGCCGTACCTCATTTTCGGCCCAAGACCCGGCCTTGATAAAATCACCTGGCTTCTTGATGTCTTTGTCAGCTCATAAGCATGACTTTTCCAGGATACCACATAGACGAGCTCGCTCGCTCCATGGGGATTCATTACACGATAATACGGGTCACCATTTATGCATCGCCACATCGTCTGCCAGGGCGCATATCTGACCAGCTCTTGGCTTTGTATTTAATGTCTTTGGAGGTTCGCACGTAAAGCATCTCTCCTGATGCAGCTGGACACAAAATGTTTTGGGTCACAAAGCTGGCAAGATCTGTGTAGAAGTGAATCTAGATAATTAGGGGTAAGATACCAAGTCACCGAGACATTCAGCAAATGACAACGCAAACATTAGTTTCATTTTTTTTGAGAATGGAGACAGCTGGTTTCCTGTTTTTTTGTTGCACCAGGTGCTCTGGTTTTTGCCGAACTTGCCATCTAGCCATTCAAGAAACACTTGTTTTATTTCTTACCAACCAGAAGAATCCTGACTGCTGTTGCTTCTATTCAATTCTATTCTCTTGATGATGATGAGTGTTGACTACTGTTGTAGAACCATCAGCCATTGCACTCATCAAACAAATCTATCATTGTATCATGAATCCCCATGACACAATCAAGGACAAATTAATGACCAACAATTAACCTTCAACCATTCACACTTCATTATAGACCATTAAACATCTTCCTGTAACCATCTTTCGGAAAGCCCCAGGTCGTCATGTCACGTCGACGTCCAAGCTTCGGCTGGGGCCGTTCAAGGCATACTGCACCACGTTCACCACGACCAGCACGGCTTGCACCGTCCAGAAGTCGTGGTGAAAGCAGACCAGGAGCACCGACATCAACTGAGCGGTGGAAAAATGGGGCTTTCTCAAGTCATGGGGATCCCCAGTCGTCACCATGGCTTAACCTATACTAAGTCATGGTCATTCATGACTTGGCTCATTTGGGGGTACAACCATGACTTAGGAAACCTCCAAACAGAAACAAATCCATGGTGATTTCTTGAGGCCAAGCCGTCATCAAAACCATGGGTTTGTTGGTTCTTGATACCAGTAGTACCGCACAAGGCGGTGGCGGAAGTTTCAAAAATGGCAAACCTATAGGAGAGGTTCGTTGCTGAGAAAGATTCATTGCTGAGAAGGAAGNCACAAGGCGGTGGCGGAAGTTTCAAAAATGGCAAACCTATAGGAGAGGTTCGTTGCTGAGAAAGATTCATTGCTGAGAAGGAAGAATGGCAGAGCGAACTCACTGATGGACCGACAAGTGGTTGGAGCGTCAGCCTATCTATCTGTCTATCTATCTGCCTGCCTAACTAACTGACTAACTGACGAACTGACTGACTGACTAAGTAACTAACTAACAAACTAGCTAACAAACTAACTAACTGACTCACTGACTAACTGACTAACTGACTAACTGACTAACTGACTAACTGACTAACTGACTAACTGACCAACCGACTAACTGACTAACGGACTAACTGACTGACTGACTAACTGACTAACTGACTGACTAATAAACTAACTGACTTGTTGGTGTGGTTGTGGTTGTGGTTGTTCTGGTTGTTCTGGTTGTTGTTGTTGTTGTTGTTGTTGTTGTTGTGGTTGTGGTTGTTCTGGTTGTGGTTGTTCTGGTTGTTGTTGTTGCTGTTGTTGTTGTTGTTGTTCTTGTTCTTGTTCTTGTTCTTGTTCTTGTTGTTGTTGTTGTTGTTGTTGTTGTTCTTCTTGTTCTTGTTCTTGTTCTTGTTCTTGTTCTTGTTCTTGTTCTTGTTCTTGTTCTTGTTGTTGTTGTTGTTGTTGTTGTTGTTGTTGTTGTTGNCTTGTTCTTGTTCTTGTTCTTGTTCTTGTTCTTGTTCTTGTTCTTGTTCTTGTTGTTGTTGTTGTTGTTGTTGTTGTTGTTGTTGTTGTTGTTGTTGTTCTTGTTCTTGTTCTTGTTCTTGTTGTTGTTGTTGTTGTTCTGGTAGTTGTAGCTGTACTTGTAGCTGTAGTTGTGGCGTAGTCACTGCCAAACGTCCAAAATCGTCCCGAAACCCTCAGTTTTTAACACTTTTGACATGGAAATGTGCTTCGCGCCACAACGGCGTGCACTTTTTCGACATCGAGTCGTCATCGAANTCCGAGACCCTCACGTTTCTACGATTTTCACTTCCAAATGTGCTTCGCGCCACAGCGCCGTGCACTTTTTCGACATCTCAACTTCCAAAAGTGGTCCGACCATGAGGTGTTTTTTACACGTTTCACTTGCAAATGTGCTTCGCGCCACAGCGCCGTGCACTTTTTCCACATCTCAACTGCCAAAAACGTCCCGAACCCGACAGTTTTTAACACTTTTTACTTCCAAATNGATGTCTCCGCACCCGCCGCTTTAGCGAGCCTACTTCTCGACCCTCCGGAGCCACAAAACATCGGGAAAACACAGTGTTTCGCGACTTTCCTACCTTTTCGCGCACCTGCATCTCTTCTCTTCTGACTTTCTTCATGGCTGTGCTTTGCCATCTGTCCATATTGTCGGAAGGTTTAGCTTCTAAACTTCCTTCGATGACTTCCCAGCATAGACCCTCAATAGATGGTTGATAAATCCTCTTAGTGGTTGTTGGTGGTTGTATCCTATTCATGGTTCATATTCAGATATATACATATATATATATATATTCAGTCATATTCAGATATGTATATATATATATATTCAGTGACAAACATGAATAGGAGATATATTCTTCACACCTTCCATATATTCCTAAACATATTCATGGTTGATAAAGAGCTAAGGTGTTTTCAGAAACATCTTCCGACCACTTCCGACTCTTTCCGACTCGTCACCATAGCGGTGGGCAACACCAAAAGGGTCAACAGAAGACCACCGCGTTCCACCAGGCCCCGTAAGCCGCACAAGGAAAGCCTCAGAAATTCGGCAAGTGCACCTATGGCTGGATTAGTTTCCAAGAAATGTGAAACAGGACCGGAGGGTAACGATCTGGTACTCAAACTTTTTGGAAGATGATATCAGCTATCCTCGCAGGATAGTTTCCTTTGCTATCTTCTTTGGAGACTGCCTTTGTATCTATGTATTTATAGTGACTATAGTGGTATGTAAGCCCAATTTTGTCGATTTCTGAAGTAAAAAGACAAAGGTACCCAATTCTTTCTTTTGATCAGACTCAACAGTCGTCGAGCAACAAGAGGGACAAATCTGAGATGTTTGTACCTCGTTGGTTTTGTCGCAGCTTGGGTACCACCAAATGTTTGCACCACATCGATCCACATGATGCATGGTCAAAACTGCTACCAAATGGCATGGTTTACTCATTTCTGTAGTACAGGAGACCTGTCACCCTGCGTTTCCAAGCTCGCTATTTTGAAGCACAGACCCATGTTGAACAAATGGTGAAACGTCCCAAAACTGCACCAACATATCCCAAAAGATGCCAACGGGGTTAGGCTGCAGCTTCAAACCCTACTGGCTGGGCACTGGCTGATCATTCTCAAACCTCACATAATGCAAAGCGTTTTAAGGGTCTTTGCCTTTCCCTCACCCCAAAAAAATCTCCCCATAAATTGTGTGTCACCCAACTATAGCTTTATCAACCCAGGATTAATATGGATTAAGAACCACCCAGCTTATCAATTGACGGGGTACCATTTATAACGAGGAACATATCACTATTTTGGGTTTGTCTTAAAATAGGGTACCTCCGATTCCAATGGATGATCATCATTTTCCCCATTAAAATGGCCATTTGGGGATATCCCCCTATTTATCTATTTTCAGACAGACAACTTTTGGGAACTTTCCATATTCACAAACCGGTTCATCCCCTCTCCCATCTCCCTGCTGCTGGTGACAGCATGGCGCCAACTGTGTTGGCCACATTGCACCACGCAAAGAAAGACGTGCGCCTTGGGGCGCCAGCTCTGAAGAGTCGCGACGTGGCAAGGGAGATGGCGATCTTCAAGAACCCAAGACATCCAAGATTTGGTCCATGTTGAACCCTGAACCTACAGTAGGATTTGTGTACATATATGTATATGTATGTATGTATATATGTATATATATATATACAGCATATTGTATCATATCATATATTTTACTAAAATATATTATATTAAAATATGTTATATTATATATATATATATTCTATTATACTATATCATATCATATTATATTATATCATATCAAGTTATATTATATTATATTATATTTTACTAAATCATATCAAATTATATTAAGATATATTAAATTTTATTATACTATATCAAATCATATCATATTATATCATATCATATTATGTTATACTATATTATGTTTTATTTTACTAAATCATATCATATTACTTTAAAACATATTATATTATGTTCATTTATATTATATAATATTAGATATATAATATAATATAATATGATATAATATAATATAATATAATATAATACAATGCAATATAATATAATATAACATAATATAATAAAATTTTAATATAATAGAATATACTATAATATAATATAATATAATATAACATAATATAATATAACATAATATAATATAATATAATACTATATTATATTATATTATACTATATATCATATTATATTATATCATAATATGTTATACTATATCATATTATATCATACTATATCATATCATATTATATTATAATATATTATATGATGTTATATCATATTATATTGTATCATATTAAATTATATTATACTATATCAAATTAAAATATATTATATCATATCATATAATATCATAATATATCATATAATATCATAATATAATATATCATATTATATTATTATATCGTATTATATCATATTATATTATATTATATTATACGATATTCTACTATATCATATCATGTTCTATTATATTATATCATATCATATTATATTATACCGTATTATATTATATTTTATCATATTATATTATATTTTATTATATCATATTGTACTATATTATATTGCAATATATTATATTCTATTACTCTTTATCATATTGTATTATTTTATATTATATTATATATATATATTATATTGATATGACTACATATTAACCATTAAGTCAGTTTCTATCTATTTTCAGCATTCTCCAAATTGAAAATACTCCCAGTTCCATAGATCCAGAACAGGGTGCAGGCCATCTCTGTCAACAGTGGTCATCCTATTGTATGCTATGCCATATGAGTCATATCCTGGCTTTTTGTGACACATGGGTTTGTCTGAAAATGACGTGTATCCCTAAACCCAATGGTTAATGATCATTATCACTATTAAATGGCTAAAGTTGGGGATATACCCTATCTGAGTCATCTGTAATAAGTTTATTTGTTCGTTATAATTGGACAACCCTAAAAAACTGGATGGAATAAGCGAGACAAAATCACTGCTTCCCCGGGGAGCACAATTTCGACCCTTCGCTGCGGCGCTTATCGGTGTTGCCAGGAATGTCTACGCCGTGGATCTTCTTCGGCCACCGCTCCTTGGGAAATGGATATAACTTTGAAACCTCAAGAGAAAATACAAATAAAGTAAAACTACAAAAAAACTACACATGGACAATTGTAAGGTCTTAGTATTACAAGTCAAAATCATCAATGGATATATATATATATATGTATTTATGTATATATATATATATGTATCTATAGTGTGTTTTGAGCTGAAAATGCCCACATTTATGGGTCCATTGCTACCCAATGTTGATCCATAATTGCTCACCTAACGCCATCATGCTTGATGTTTTTTTTCCATCGTGGCGAAATGTCTCATTTCAACCACACCCTTGCCCATTTGTGTAACACTAGCAGCAACAATGGAGTGTGGTGATGTTTGAAATCTCCTTGAATGAAACCAATTCTGCACCAATCCCGTGTTTTGATGTCTCAACTACCGGTATGAATCAGCGCTTTTCGGCAAGGAGCGTTTCACGAAGTTGTTTTAACACTCTTGAATTCAAACCCAGGGATGTCAGTAGATGCCTCTCAACTCTTGGATGTTTGATTTTACAGTATGTTACAGTAACGTATATAATTAACCTTGATTTTTTGATTCAAGTCCGCTTCATCCTATTTTCCAACCAACCTCCAGCAATGCAGAACCCTTTTTGCCCAACGTCCACAACGGCGGCCATGCTTCATTGATCAAAGCGGTACCCTGATAGTCCAGCAAAACTCGTGGCACCAGGTGAGCACAGGCAACCCAAAAGATTCCAGCCACATAGGGTCTCGACAAAATCAGTGCCTCGTGCAGTAACAAGGGGATGACGACCAAACTAATGGGGGGGGTGAATGGGGGGGGGTACCAAAACACTCCAACGAAACACAATCAGCACAAACGTTTACCTACTTTGGATATTTTGTGGCGAAGGTCCGTCCAACAATATTGAATTGATTTATGTTATGAAGAGACAACTCTGGGTGTATGATGCCTCTTGACACCAACGTCTCATGCATTGCGACTTCTTGAGAAATTGAGTATTTTTTTCTGCTCAAGCTGAAGCTCAAGATAACTTTCTCTGTGTGTTTCAGAATTTGTGTTAAGGGCAATTTATGACTTACAGGGTTCTGAACAACCACTTGTTCCATGTGCGCTCGTTTGCGCAAGATTGAGCTCGTTGATGCTCGTTGTGCGCCCTAGTTTTGCCGGAATCAGAGGAAATCAGCGGGCACTAAACTATAAGAAAATCAAGGTGCTCGTTTTGCCAGTTTCTGCTCGTGGTCAACGTTTGTGCCCGTTTTAGTGAAAAGATATACGGAACCCTAAACAACCACAAATTAGTGCTCTTTGAAAGATCCATGTATTATTGTGTAAATGTTTGAACAACATACGGACATATTATATGGAACATAATTGTGAAACAACAAACAATAAATATATACAAACGATCATGATATATGAAAACGGAAACAGCCGAAACAGCCTGATAAGAGAAACCAAGCACACAAAGCGTATTTTACCAATCAAATCATATCAAATCCATTGTACATATCCCTTAAACAAAAAAACAGGAATATATCCTTTGCTTATTTTGCATAGCTGGACATCTCTATGAGCAAACGGCACGAATGTGTTTTGTATTTTCCCCCCTCCCCCCCACCCCAAACAAAACAAACAGTTGCCAAGAAAAAAAACATCATATGGATGAAGTAATAATGAATCATCATTTTTGGATTCATAAGGATGAACTAATTACTGTACTTCACTCATGTACCCCCAGTGTAGGTGGCTACTCCATCAATGATTTTGAGCAGTGCTCACGTGAAATGCCCCCTGTTTGGGTTTGGGGCATCCTAAAATCCCAAGATCTATCATCACTTTTCTGATTGCAATTGAAATTCTGGACCTAACCGCCTAAAATTTCAAACAACCCCATCACCACTGTAGCGTTGATTGCAGCATCATTATCATGTCTTAAATTCCGACCTTTTTTGTTGAACAATTCAAATCCATTCAAACCCGATCCCATTTCTTTTTGCTGGTCCTATATTTTGGTTAGCTAATGCTAGCGAAATCCACAAGAAACCACCATTGGTTTTGGTTAGCTAATGTTAGCTAAATCCATAAGAAACCATATGAAATCACTGCGTTCCAACTTCTCAAATCCCAGCGGCGATTCCTTCCACCGTCTCCCACAACTTCTGTGCCACCGCTCGCAGGCCCAGCACGCAGCCATTCTGGCGCCTCTCCGGCGCACTAAAGGAACTGCCACCTGCCATGGGCCCAGCTGGTGACCTAGGGCCTTGGCCAAGGCTTACTCGCATCTTCCAGGGGATTTGGCTGCTGGTCCATACGATATAACATGATATAACTTATATAAGTAAATGAGCATCATGGGCTAAGCTTACTTATTATGACCTAATGTTGAGTGACCAGCAAACTCCACTTACTAATAGCAGCTGCGTTCTTAATCTATCCTTATTTAACTTTACTGGTATGGGCATGTATGATACATATATTTTTTATACATCTGGTGGCAAGCTGGACGATAAGTTCTGTGTAAACGGGGGATGGGCAATTCTGTGCTCGTTTAGAACCATGTTAGAAACATGTTTCTGAATCATCAAAGACTTGGCCCCCCAAGATTGGCTGTCAAAATTCTTGGTGGCAAACGCAAACAAATCGAAACCTTGCTATCGCTACGACCCGCCTTTGCCCTGGAAAGGACCAGTTTAGGAGTTTGGCAAATATGGGGTTGTCCCAACAAGGGTGCATACAGGATATCCCAACAATATAAGGCAATTGCATCTCTATTTCCCACATATTCATCTTGGAATTCAATGGGACGCCTCAAAAAACGGAGGGAGAGAAGACTGAAACTGACCAATAACAAACATCTGCCAATTACTTACCTGCACAGAAATGACAACTGGAACCCATTCCTGACAATTTCCCATCCTATGTTTTTAATTCGAATGTCATAAACAAACAAAATATAAACATATGGGGTTGTCTGAAAATGGGGTATATCTCCAGATAGCCATTTAAATAGGGATAATGATGATTAACCAATGGATTTATGATTTAGGGGTACCCTATTTTCAGATAAACCTAAACAGTAAACAGTTTGTACACATTACCCATGAATCACCTGCTCTTCCAGTGCGCCATTTCGGGGCAACATTTTTGATGGGGAAGCCCTCCCCCGGCCGAAGCCTTCCTGACGCACTGCTTGCCCTTCGACCTAAGCACAGAAGGTGGCCCATGGCGGGTTCCCTTCACAGGAAAAATGGACCTCCACTAAGAAGGCGTGATCTTGAACCTCTTCAACTTAGTTATCAATTTAAACCAGCTAACTATATCAACCCTATGAACTCCCCATTGTTTTATGGTTAAGTCTCCATTTTTGTTGCGTTTAATACGGTTTCATCCCATGAAATCCCCCACGTTTTCCCTGTTGCCCGTTGCGCCCAACTCCCAGGCACCGGCTGCAGCGAAGTCAGCGCCTCGCGTGCATCGCTGCCGAGGCCGTTGCCGTTGGCTTCGTCGTGCGCGGGGGCACGGGCGGCCAACATACAGGCGATCCACACCTGGAGTGGTGGCAGTTCTGGGAAGTTGTGGATTGTATCTGATTGATGTGTTTTGTGTTTTTTCCTGAAGTTGTAAAGATCTATGTACATAAACATATACGAAATTGTATTGAAGTAAAGTTGGGGTGAACAAATTCTCTCCCACTAATATCAACAAAATATAGAAACACGTGATTAAACCACTTAATTGCACCTGTCAGGGACGATTTCACGATTGTCACCTGAAGACTCGCATGGAATGCCAGGCATTGGGCAGCATATTTTGTGAACACTTAAGATTTTGCCAACGTCCAAAGTTTTTGCCAGGCACTCTTGAAGTGAAAAAAACATGAAAACAACTATCTTGATCTGAACTGTTTTAAACATATTTTATATGTCAATATATCTGGAAACCTGGGATAATTCTGCCAATATACTTAGAGGTACACGCCTCAAACCTGCATTATGATGTTCTGTTTCCAGAGTTCCACCAAAAAATGGCCAATGGACAACTGAACACAGTGATATTGTTGCATGTCGAAGAAAAAACTCTGTGCTTGAAACTTTCCTTGGAATGAAAAGGAACACATTCATTGAAGTTGACTCTTCGTCCTTCCAGTGGATTTCAGTCTGGTTCGTTTAAAACCATAGCCACATTTCCAGCGAGAAGCATGTTCTGACTTTCGTTTGTCGTTTGATCCTTCCACCTGAAAAAAAAGAAGGCGGCAACCACCTGGGATCATCTTTCCATCAACTCAAGAATGCTCCTTGCAGTGATGGCCCTTTAAATAATTACCAGTTATAAGTCAGTGACAGCCCATTTTATGGAATGCATTTCAATGTATTGCCACATTCACAGCAATTTAAGTAACTGGTATTTCGGGCTTGAACTGTGGATGCTGAAAACTACTCCACCAGCAGTCAAGGTTCCATCCCAGAGATGATCAGCAGGGCAGCCGCTTGCATGATCAGAAGCCCAGAGCTGCCTCCCACGTCCTTCACCGCAGTGGCCAGCAGTGATCCTGCCGCTGTGACATGTGGCAGATTCCTGGGGAACGCTTAAGGTGGCTAAATTTTGTAATGGATTCTAGTAACTTAGGAAGCCCCGGAAAATCCAACAGGAATTCATCAACCAAAGTTTGTGAATGTGAGGTTGACATTAGGACTTGCCACCAGCAGTATCACTATTTCTTGTTGCTTGTCCCTCAGCAATCTTCACTACACAATGTGGAACCTTGGGGACGATACCCAAAGCCATTCCAATCCATTCCGGTGCTGGGATACCTAGCGGACCCAACAAGTTTGGAAAGCAGTAGTAGTGGTTCACTGGTTGGTTTTGACTATTACCCTGCTGTACATTAACATAGGCCTTGCCAAATAAGGGCAAGATTTGTTTCCAACATAACCAAAACAAAGAACCATGAACGTATGAGTACGAAGTAGTATGACATTATCGACATACAGTGGATGGTTGCGAAATCCTGCACCAGTTGATAGGTCGTAAACATCAACTGGATTATGTACACCATTAACTGCTATTCACCATATTTCACCATGATTAACCCATTATATATTCATGCACAGTTATTAACCCAACTAAGTAGGTGGTTTCCTAAAATAGGGGTACCCCCCAGTTCTCATCCATTTATAGATGCATTTTCCATTATAAACTTTTAAACCATCCATTCTTTGTGGGGTACCCCCCCATTTTATGGAAACCCCCATTTAGCTAATGATCGACAGATACTTACCATGATTGACCACTATTTAGCCATGATTAACCCATTATTTACATTTATTTACACTTATTCACCAAGGTTTTAATAGCATTTATTTTATTAGCCATGGCTTGAAGCATATAACATATAACCATTACTTGAGGAGTACCTGGAGGATATGTAACATTGATATCAGAAATCAGCTACAAGTCCTATTTAATCACCATTTTTCTTGGTTCAGTATACCATTCTTAACCCATTAATCCACCAAGGCGGGGGCCACGTGACATCTCGACTTCCACCAAGCCTGCGAGGCCACCCAGCTGCCCGGCGGACACCAGTGCGGGGTAGGCGATCTTCCTGGGCCCAAAAAAAGGCGGCTCGGTCACCCGGAACGCATACAGAAGAATATGTGGATATACAAAAGAATCAAACAAATAAAGAAATACATATATAGAAAACATATATATATATATATGTATATGTATTATAATACATGTTCAGACATGATATGTATTTTGTGTAATTATATATATATATATATATAATAGATGACAAACTTATAGTGCATAGAATCAAGGAAGGCTTAAATCCAAATAAATCCACTAAACCCACATGAACCCTGGCTGAATTGAACTAATTCCCCATTGTTCACCGGTCTATAGCAAGGAAACCGTATTCTCGGACCGTCTGCCTTACCAACAATCATCTATGCGAATCTATGGTGAGGTGGTGGTGAGGCCACCATCATTGAACCAGGGAACAGGGAATGGATGGTTGGGGGTTCAACGCCCGCAGACCAACAACTTGTGGACCTGTGGTAGCTACTGCAATGAGTTTGGACCCAGACACCATTTTTGGGACCAGAGTTTTAGTTTGCTTTTCCGAGTACACCTCGGCAAAGGAGTGCTTTGTTGCATTCTTTTGTGTTCTCTGTGCTCTTGACATATGCTTGGAATCCAACCACTAGATTTTGAGGGTCAAGAATATGGCACCAAAGCAGGATGAAACTGTGATCCCAGGCTTGCTATGAATCCAACCATGTTGCACTGACATATCCTGTTAGAACATCCTATGTTCCACTAGTTGAATGCTATGAAGCTGGGTCACGTATCTACATCTTCTTCTACATTCACCTACACTGTACACCTAAATCTATGTTCATATATGTTTGATGGATGTACATACTACATATCATATATCCATCAAAATCAATCCAACATCTGTCCAAACATGATATATGAATATATATATATATATGATCACATAGATTCATATTCCACGGTGATAGACAACGCAGTGAATCGCTCTCTCCAAGGGGCGAATACTGTGTGGAAGAGAGGTCATTCATCACCTGACAAGGGGCCCAGGCGGATTCCCAGCTTCCAAGGTGACACACCCGTGGAACCCCAGCTTTTTGGGGGCGGTAAGCGTCAGCATCATAGTGCTGGCAGTTTTCAGCTTGCTTGGTCTGATCACCATCATTTTGGGTCTTACTCTTTAGTAATTTCACATAGCTGTGGAAAAAAGCACAGCTAGTAGGTAATTTATATACAAATGACATTTCAAATGGGCCATGTTCCTATAGTAATTTGATTTTAGCAAAGGATACTCAGTACTCCATCTGGGCAGTGTCCAAAAACCACTTTGGTGGAGTGGGTCCACTGACTGCGAAAACTTGCGAATGGGTCAGATTTGCAAACAAACAGATTGGATGATTCGTTCGGGTACTATAATATTCTACTATACTATTACAAAGAAAATTATTAGACTAGATTACTATAATCATTGTATTAGAATAGATTCACTATATCATATTATAATAATATCAGAATGCTCCCAAACAGATCTGGGTGTCTTGCTGGACCATCCCAGCATCCTTGGTTTCCCCCCACTCCGGCCAGGACACACTCCACAGCATCACGGGAAACAGGACCGACTTGGTGTTGGTGGCATAGAACAGGACCCAGGCCCATCTGGCAGCGGCCATAATCCATGTCGGTGGATGTTGCTGGGAGTTTCTTTTTGGACAAGTGACACATCAAGTTTAAGACATTTTAAGATCAATCCCCAAAAAAAACCATCAGTTCTGCCAGATACCCTCTGGTAAACTAACATAACTATGGAAAATCACCAATTTTAATGGGACAATCCACTATTTCTATGGCCATTTTCAATAGCTATCTTAGTTGACCAGAGGGTATTGAGTGTACAATCACGGTTCACCATGGTGGATTCCTATCCATCCCCACCTGGGAGAGATGTGCTGGTGCTGAAAGGACTCAATGGCAATGACGGTGTAAAT
Organism: Symbiodinium sp. clade C Y103; assembly: GCA_003297045.1. NCBI lineage: Eukaryota > Dinophyceae > Suessiales > Symbiodiniaceae > Cladocopium > Cladocopium sp. clade C. The sequence continues at coordinate 318,582 of BGPT01000123.1, read as the reverse complement.
CACGGCATAGACGCTGCACACCTCGACATGGCAAAAAACATACCAAACATGGCGGTGTGTTGCACAATGGATGAACCAGGCTTTTGGAAGGGCACAAATGTCACCAAATCAGAGATCAATCAATTTTTGTTTTTGGTGACTTCCAGTGTCAAGCATCGTTTATGGTGAGGTCGTTGCGAGGTCGTCATGCGTTACACACATCTATGCGGAAACCCACTGTAAACATCACGTCATGGCTGAAGTTTGGGCCCATCCTAGCTCTTTAGGACAGCAAATAGGTCAGCTCACAACTTAAAAGGAATGCGATATGTATCGATATGTAGTCACATTTTCCGATTGGGGCAACATCGGCAACATATCTTTGGCTATTGGTATCCTCAAACATTCAAACGATCTGCCCAAGACTTCAAACTTTTTCTGGTGCTGGAAGGAAAGTTCCGAAAGGAGCTGCCAACTATCCACAACAAACGCCGCTCGGGCCCTGGTAATCAAACATGGCCGGCTGGAAAATCCTCTGTAAATGATGTTTTAACGGGAACGTAACCTATAGATACCTATAGCCTATAATTCCCCACCTGCCAGGTGAGGGTTGTTAGATTTTATCAGAGCTGCCCGTCGCCCGCCTTCTCCTCCTTCTCCTCTTCCTCCTCCTCCTCTGCCAGCTCCAGATTTCAGTGGGCACTGCCGGACCTCATCTGCCACGCAGTGCGCACTGCCAGACCTCATCTGCCAGCTCCAGATCGCAGTGTGCACTGCCGGACCTCAACCGCGAGCTCCAGATCGCAGTGGGCACTGCCGGACCTCAACCGGGAGCCCCAGATCCCACTGGCCTGCCGGACCTCAACCGCGAGCCCCAGATCCCAGCGGGCAGTGCCTGACCTCAACCGCGAGCCCGAGGTCCCAGTGGGCACTGCCGGACCTCAACCGCCAGATAGAATGCCAGAAAGAATGTCAGAAGATATGCCAGATAGAATGCCAGAAAGAATGCCAGAAAGAATGCCAGATAGAATGCCAGAAAGAACCAGAAAGAATGTCAGATAGAATGCCAGAAAGAATGCCAGCTAGAATGCCAGAAAGAATGTCAGATAGAATGTCAGATAGAATGCCAGATAGAATGCCAGAAAGAATGCCAAATAGAATGCCAGAAAGAATGCCAGAAAGAATGCCAGATAGAATGCCAGAAAGAATGCCAGAAAGAATGTCAGATAGAATGCCAGAAAGAATGCCAGAAAGAATGTCAGATAGAATGCCAGAAAGAATGCCAGCTAGAATGCCAGAAAGAATGTCAGATAGAATGTCAGATAGAATGCCAGAAAGAATGCCAGCTACAATGTCAGAACATATGTCAGATAGAATGGCAGAGCATATGTCAGAGAAAATGTCAGATAGAATGCCAAGAGGAAGAGGAGGAGAGGACAACTCTGATGAAATCTAGAGACCGAAGGTCTCTACATTTCATCAGAGTTGTCCTCTCCTCCTCTTCCCTGCCAGAAAGTTGTGCCAGAAAGAATGTCAAAATCTGTATCACGCTATATGCCAAATAAAGTCTCATGGTGGGGATCACTCGAAGAAAGTAATTGTGTTTTTTCCAGCAAGCCATGTTTGAGTACCAGAGAGGACCGCAAAATGGCCATTAAATAATGGGGAGATGAAAAATGAGGTGATGATGAAGCATTGGATTTGGGGTTACCCCATGTTCAGATACACCCATACACGTAGCTACAGCATCTGCATCAGAAACTTCGGGACTGACCAAAGAAAGGTTCTGTACATGATATATGAGGTGATGTATGACGTCAAATAGATCACAAGATATATCACATGACATAGCAATCATAAATAATCCTATCTTTTTACAGCGATCCAGCAAAGCTTTCACCTGATCACTGCAGCGTTTCCGCGTCAACTGCGCATCAAGGCACCACTAAGACCAGTCGTTGGGGGCTTTGCAACGCGGCCCAGAAGAAGTTGTAGACGAATAGCACAGGCAACAGAACCAGCCTGAGCCAATGGCTCCCAATCAAAATGGCTTGGCCTGACGTGACAAGGTCAGGATGAGAGATTTCAGTTGTGTTTTTGTCACTTGAAAGTTGAAGTGCTGTGGGTATCTCGAAAAACTAGGAATCAACACATGGGACAGCCTGAAAAACATTTCTTTTATAATTTCACCGTTCTCATTGTCTATACTGTTGGAAAAGCCCAGGGAAAGCATGGCATCCCTCGCCATCCCAAAGGTAGAGACAGAAACATAGCTGCCAAACATGGCTAGCCGGCCTTCGATGCCAAGCCAAAGAGTTCATTTTCCGTTGGGTATGATCTTCATGAAATATTGCAGCAACCATCGTTTACCCGGGGTCTTTTTGTTTCCCTGATTCATGGAAACATCATTTTTTTTTACCCAAGTTTACCATCATTTACCATGCAACATAGTAATCCATGAACTATCATTCACCTGCCCTTGGAGAGCTGGAAAAGATGATCTCCCCCTGTCTCTGCGGTCGACTGGCGGAAGATAGGTCTGTGCCACTGGCTGCTCCTTCACTCCAACCTGACAAAAATGAATGGAAATGGAACCAACCATGGTGCGAATCGTCAGAAACGCTGGGCTACTCCCTTCCAATAAAACACATATATATGTATATATATATATACATTGCACACATAATATACGGATCTTATATTTTCTGTTTGGTGGTTTCAATGCCTATGAACAAAAAAATATTGGGGATTATCATCCCACACAGCAATGGAAAAGATAAAAGACAAACCATGAAGTCATGAAGCCACATGAATACATATTAATATAATTTAAATATAATATCTATATATATATATACATGGGCATTGCAGAAATGCATACTCTTCATACAACCTGTCTAATTATGGGGTTTCCATGCAATAATTCTAGCAGAACTGCGGGAGCATCGGATGATTTCATGCTTCCACCGTTGACTGGGCTGTTCACTTCAGGGTTTCCCGGGAAACCCAAATTCAAAGCTTTGGGCATTTGGGGTATCCCAAAACGGATGATTTGCAATGAAAGATCCTATGAAAATGGATGATTTGGGGCTACCCCATCTTTGGACACATAGATATGTTTTGGATTGTTTTGGGTATAACTTTGGAAACATACTAATTGACCCATGACAATGCGTTTCTTTCTGAAGAGTATAGCTTTGGACATTTTGGGTATGCCCAAAGACCACCATTTGCACCTGATTTTGACCTCGATTTTGGGGGTGACCCGAAGAAGTAAGCCGTCCCTTAATCAACCAGGAAGCTGAGTCCAGGAAAATGGAGATTGTAGCCGGGTTGATCATCAGGCCTGATCCCACACGGCGCTGTGGACAAACCCTGAAAATCTCGCCCTTTGAATGGGAACATGATGGATGAAACACCAGTGGATGGAATGGGGTCTAATGGGATACCCAATTTTCAGACAAACCCAAATGCATCCACGAAGTCATTTCAACGCTATAAGTACCTCCTTGGCAGTGAAGAATTCATTGGTAATAGCGATATCATTGAAAATGATGGACATTCCAAAGGGTGAAAACGTGTTAAAACCTCAAGTTTCCCATACTTCCACCAATACACTGACGATCAATTCATGTTTTTTTTTCCGACAAACCCATCCCCCCAGGTGATTGGTGGATGATCCCACAAATCACCTGGGCCTGGGGTCGGCCTGTGCCCAGGATCAGCATGTAGGCCAAGGCGAAGAAGAGATACGCCACGCGCCATGCGCCTGGCAGCTCCCGCAGCAGTTGCCTGGCGCAGAACAAGAAAGGTGGAATAAGTGAGGGTGTCAAATGTTTCAAAAAAAAACAAAATGAGGATTAACAGGGATTAACCAACCAAGAATGGTGTTTCACCAGCGAACAATTCGGGATTATGCAATGCTAATGAAAAGCACATTGCAGGAAGACTTGATGTTTTTCAAGAAACCAACATCGGAATTAACCAGCCAAGAATGGTGTTTAACCAGCCAAGAGAATGTGGAGTATGTATAGTCTAGTTTTATTACCAACCCAAAAATCCCAAATGGTGATGAATGGGTTTGTTGATATTTGAACCAGCCCAAATAGTGATTTCACCACAGAGAATGGACATTTACCACCCCCCAAAATGACATAAACCCTGAACACCGCTCATCCCTAGGCCGGAAAGTCCCCTTCCAACCCCGCAAAGAATGGCGAGGCCGATGTAAGTTGGGTGGATTGGGGGACGGTAAGTTCCTGGATGAGTCCGAAAGAAACATCGAAGTCATGAGATGCCCAGCAGGGCCCTGCTGATGTCACTGTAGGGTCACTACAATTCAGCAAAACACTCATGCTTAGGAGGTCGTTGGTGCCTTGGAGCCTTGAAATATGATGCCAAGTGACTAGTGACTAGTTCATGGAGTTGGGTCAACATGTTTTGTGCTTGAAACTACCACTCGGAGTGGTGCTTGAAACACAGAAACGGGTGTCAATTGGGGCCACCCAAATATCCATCTGGTTGATGGGGATCATCGGGATCATTCCAGATAGGATGGACAAAAATCCAGCCACCAGGGGATGGATGCACAAAACATGCACAAAACCCAATCAAAAAGGCGTCTGAAGCCCCATTATGAGTAGGCTTCTCCAGTAATCCAGAGGAGAGTTTTCTGCTATCGCCCATCGCACCATCCCAACATCATCATACTTACAACATGTTACAACATGTTCTACAAACTTATTGTCTGACTAGCTCAACCCACCATATTTTCAGCAGCAACTGCCACCGCACCTATCCACAAACACTTGCAAACTCTCGCAAGCCATGCTGGGCGAAGCAAGGTCAAACCCAGCGATCAGAAGGACTGTTTAGACATCAAAGATCTTTCTTGGTGTCGGGCTGGGAGTTTCTGGAGACTTCTGAAGGGCAATTGCCACCAAAAAACTCATCTACTGTACCCCATCCAAGAAATCATGGTTTAGTGGATCTCTTGGTAACCCGCACTGCAGGAAATTTTGCGGCTGAATGGTGCTGCTGCTGGTTGCTTTGCTCATCCAATAGCTTGATACAAATCAGCTGAAGTCGGTTTGTTTTCAAGCAGTTCAGTATCTCCAAAAGTCGAACCGGACCTGGGATGTTGGTGATCATTGCAGCATAAACTCAAATAGCTGCTTGTGCGAATACTCTCAAACACAATTTTTGTGCATTTTGATGACCGGCACTTGGCTAAACCATGCCAGTCACACGCCGGTATTCCTCATCCCGGTGTTTGTTGATTGTACCCATGTCATATCCCAATTCCTGTGTAAAACCCATCATTTAACCATGGCCTTCCCATACTAATTGGGTCTAATTGGGTTTACCACATTCCGCCATACATCCTCCCCAGATCTTGGGACAGTCCGCACAAACGACTCCCGCAACGCACCGACCATTTTCCGACGGCACCGACGGAGGACTTATGCAGTTCTAAGAGCTGCGTTTGTCCGTCAGAGCGCCATGGAGCGTAGGAAATCGAACCGAATGTCACGGGACAGCTGTTGTTGGAAAATGAAACGTGGCTGGGTGGAAAATCCCTTTAAAATGGAAGGTGTTATATAATGGTTTATAGCTGGGAAAATCAACTATAATCAATCTTGTCTTCGGAATCCATGAAGAGGGAGTTACAAGTAGGGGTATGGGAGCAAGAAACACCACTGATGAGTTAGCAAACCATACCTCTCATAGGTCTGCAGATGCGAAGGCAATTCCAAGCTCCGTCTTCTCCAGCTACAAACATATATGCTGCATATCATATGCTAGTCGCGCATTCTCCATGCGCTGTGAATTGCTGCAGGACTCCCCATGACCTGAATCGCCATCCGTAGAATGGGATGGCTGACAAATAGGATGGTCCCGGTTAGCAAAAGAAACCAAGCATTCTCCATCAGTCAGTCCATTCAGAATGAAATTCATCCCTCGTTGACCTGCTTTGAAAGAGCATCTGCAGGAAGCCCCGAGATTTGGCTGACAATAACCGTGGATTTCGTGCAGATGTTCCGAATTGGCATCGTTTGTGTGATCCAAAAGGGATGGATATTGGGTTTGTCTGAAAATGAAGTAGCTTGTTCCATCCACTGATGAATCATATAATATCATATAATATCATATAATATCATAGAATATCATATAATATCAAATAATATCATATAATATCATATAATATCATATAATATCATATAATTATCCTACTTTTATTTGAAGGCCGTTCAAAGGGGGTCAATCCCCCTATTTGCAGAGATGTCCATAGCCATCGTTTGTGCTAGGGACATCCCACAATGGGACCCCTATTAATCGATTGATGACCATCCCCTGATATGAAAAACTCATCCATGTTTTGACTGCGACACCTTTCCACTGATTGGTTTGGAACTGGATTCCCCTCATGGATTCTTACCATGCTCAATATAGTAATTATTGGTAGAATCCCCGACATCTTTATCGACCAACGGAGGTTTGGAACACTGAAGAAATATCCTCTGGCAATTTAACATAGTTATTGAAAATGACCATTTAAAATTATAGTGGATTTTCCCATGAAAAATGATGATTTTCCGTAGTTATGTTAGTTTACCAGAGGGTATTCCTTACCCGTCAAGCTGCTGAAGTTCCGTCAGGGTCATCAGGTCATCAGGTCATCACCACCCGCGCGCTTCACAGGTGGCGGCCCGGCCGAGCGTTGAGGAAGCAGAGGTCTTTTTCGAGGCGCCAGGCTGCGAGACCAGATGGGTAAACATTTGGGATACTAGACAGGACGTAGGACCCAGAAAGTAATAATTAATCACTTTAAACTTGTATTTATTTATATCTATATTTAATTATATTTCTGTTTATATCTATATTTATAGTTTTTTTTTCACACATTAAGTATTGATTTGCTTGTTTTAGTATTTGTCCATTTTTGGGGGTCATTACTTTTTGACCCACTGCCTTGATTCAACGACTATGCTGATGCGGCTTGTGGCATCTCATGCTTTATATTAGATGGACCTTTAGTAGCACTATTTCATTTCAAATATGTTCTAATGGCTGGATTGAGGATTGCGAAAGTAAGGATGTGGGTCTAGAGTAGCTAGTTTTAACCGTGGAGTCATATTGACCCCTGGTGAGTTTGATCACCTTTCTTACGACCAGGTCTATCGATCCAGGATTAGGATGGGTGGGTTGATGAGTCCATAGGTTAAGCACCATTCTCGCCATGGCATTTGATAGCCATTTTGGGACTTCATTTCCAGACACAACAATTCGACATACTATAGTTGTATCCCATGTCATATCCCCATTGTATCCCATATTGTATGGTTACCCATTGGATATACCATGTCATTTGATCATTTAAAACTGGCTAAGGGGCCCATGGTTTTCCAACAGCCTGACTGTGCTTCCCAGGATGGGTTCCCGATGCCCGAAGTGTCGACTTCCCAGATCTGCTAAACCATTCCAAACACGACCGAGTTTCTGCTTCCGAATCTGATCTAGAAATGAAGAACACATCAAGTTGAAAAACACAATTTCTCAAGTGTTTACATCCTATTCTGATCAAGAAATGAAGAACATATGTACCTCCAAAATCTTCAATACACCTTTTCTTACCCAGTCTTCCCAGTGTACCAGCGACTTTACCAATACACCAGGAGGCAAATCCCTTCAATGTGCGCACCAGGCATCGAGAATTCTACCCGGACCCGATCTCTCAGTTCATTCCACATGCCATGTTTGGGTTGTGGCCCTTGCATGGTGCTGCGGTGCCACGGGTTGGTTGGATCCGACACTTCAACTGGTGCCGGTGTCAGGTGGGAAACCAACTGCATGAGCCACCACTTTGGTAACAATCTGTGGAAGGAACTTGGGGTGATACATGAACGTCACTCACATAGCTTATTTGTCAGACTGCATAGATCTCATTGAGGCAAGGTCATCAGCAGCTTTTCGAGCAAATCTGGGACTATTCAAAGGATCCACCAGAGGCTTGGCGACAACAGGTAATTGTGTTTAAACAGCATGAAAGCCAAGCAGTTGATTGATGGCATCCTCATATGATATATGTTTTGAATATTATTTTTACGTACACACAGACTATTGACAGTATGAATATTTGAATCTATTTGAGATATTTGTGCTGGTTAAATCCTCCATGATTAGATTTCCCCATTCCAGAGGATCATTGCTTGGTCGTTTCAGGTCATCGTGAATCAACATCAACAATCCTTAAACTGGATTATACCCCTATGAAAACTAGGATACCCTCTGGTACACTAACATAACTATGGGAAATCGCAATTTTTAATGGAAAAATCCACTATAAATGGTCATTTTCAATAGCTACATTTAATTACCAGAGGGTAGTCACAACCTTGGGACAAATCTGGAGGTGTAACATGCTCGATTTCCACCCCGGTGATTTCAGACAGAGAACATGACATTTTTTCCCAATCAGCAATGTGATTTGGGATCTCTTGAAAACCACTCCCAGAAAATTAAGAAAATGCATACATATATATATATGTATGATAAGATACAATATGATACAATGCATACAATAGTATGGTTCACCACTTTAATGACACTTTTGTTCAGAGTCCACACCTGCCCTGCTTTCATCCCTGCGGCGTCCCCACTGGGCTGATGGGGTCGTCATCGCCCGTGAACCAATGGGTGAGCCTCGATCTTTCAAACTCATCGTTGATGTGGTAAACCGGGCCCCGGGATAGCATCTGGGAATGTGGTAAACCCGAATAATATGGGAAACTGATAGTTGAATGATGGGGTATATCATGGAATCATAGTTAAATGTTTGGAACTATAGCCAATCAACTTAATCATCAACACTGTGGTAAATCCAGAGCAAAAAACCATCCCCAATAGAGGTGTATTTCACCAATTTAGTTAGACACCAATTCTTCGATTAATTTAGCTGATAGCATCGACATTGACATTTAAGGGTGTATATATATATATATATGTATGATAAAAAATCTACAACCAACTAATAATATTTATACTTGGGATTATATAACCAACTATAATTGGGGGTATATAATGGGGATATGATGGGAATATCACGGGGGATATACCCGCCATGGCCATTTAATTAAGTTAGAGTTTGCTATGGACACACGGCCCGTTGATAGATGATTTTCATAGTAAAACAAAGTAAGTCGCTATATCAGGGGGTAATATGTATATAATCTGCATATCAATGGACATATCAATACCTTTTTTTGTCAAAAATCAGTCTAGTGAATTATTAACAAATTTCTTTCAGCATGGAAACATCTTAAACCAGTGACCTACCAAACCAGTGACCTACCAAATCAAGGTCACCTAGATATACCCTAGCTCAAGGGTAAGACCAGCAACAAACAAAGGGTGGATGTCTTGAATCCGATCTCTTTATTTTAGTTCTATGTTAGCGGATTCCCTTGAAATCATCGGTGGATTCCCAGGTTTCGAATGGATCTGTTGGGCACATGGGACACATTGACTTTACTTCCCCGGGCCCATGGTCTAGTCCGAGGGACGTTCGCAGGGGATCAAATTCTTGCTCTTGAGGGTTGGGACGAGCATTGCGCACCTGATCCAGGGGACTGGCTGCAAGTGGTGGATTTTCTTGACTGCACCTTTGGGGCAGTCAAGAACTAGGACCTAGGAAGCCACCACAGAAATGGATGGTTATAATACCACTAGGCATTTCACCTTATCAGACTTTGTGGACTAGGTGCTTTCATTGGGTCCAGCGTGAGAGCTGATCCTGCTGTTTCATAACGCTCAGGGTATCATACCTCCATACCTACTGGCAGACCAAATTGGAGACTTTCAAACTGCTCGAACTGGTCCATGGCTAGGTTGGTAGTCTCGATGACTGGTGGTGCCCATCCTATTTTTTTGGTCTACCCTGCTGTCTTTCCATGTTTGAAGACACATCTCACAGGATCCAACATTCCAGTTGGCATCGCAATAGAGTCACTGATGTACATGATGAACATGTGATGAAAATGATGAACATCATGAACATCATGAGCGTCATGAACATCATGAACATGAGGAAGCATGAGGAAACATGAGGAAACATGAGGAACCATGAGGGAACATGATGAACCTGACGATGACAACAATGACTGTGACTATGACAATAACAATGACAGAGAACACGCTGACCGTCATTGTATATTCTCCTCACCGTGATCATTGACTGGATTGACTGGCAAGTTCCAGCAATCCTACCGCAATCAACCAGCCATGTGTTGCCGTGGCAGTCAATGTAGATTGGTTGCAAGGGAGGTCAAACGTCCTGTTCTCTATTTGGGGTTTGATATTTCTTTCCTAGCGGTTGAGAGGATGACTTGGCGTGGCCAGCGCGTCAGCTTTGATTAGCATGTTGACATCTGCCCGCGTCCACAACCAGGCCCCCCTGCCTGATACCTCACTCGCCAAAGTTGCTCCCCCTGAGGCAGAGTGTGGTGGTAAGTAATTACACCACACAAGCTTTGGACCCATCTGGTTGGTGGGTTTTAATATGTTTTAACCCATCCCAAAAATATGAGTAATCTCAACCAAACATCCCAAGGATGGTTCCAAAAGAGAAAAAAAATGAGCCCTCCAACCAGCCATTCACTCACCATGAATTTCCGTTGCCTGTAGCATCTCCTCATCGATGGGACGATCATCGAAGCCTAGCGGCTCTGGAGGTGTTCAAACATGGAGTATACCCCTCACATATACTTACTGGTGCTTAGTAGGGAATGAGGGAATGACCTATAATAACCATTAATAATCATCCCATTCCCCCATTCCCTACTAAGCACCAGAAAGTATAGCCATCATATTTAATAGGGATAATGTTGATTCATCCATGGAGTTCGAGGTAGCCGATTTTTCAGACAAGCCCACATCGGGTGAAGATGATGGGATATGGAAATATAGGGGGCCACAATCTGATGGCATAATATGAGCCACCCAGGCAGATGGCAGTTTGACCACCTATATTTTTGACGAGCTCGAAACCTGCCATCTGATGGTGTAGTGGATTCAGGGGTAATACAGACAAAATCTGTGTGTGTGTGCCCCACGTCCCTTGCCCTTTTTTTCAAAAACCCTCGATCCGAACGTTTGCACTGTTTCCAAAAGATAATTGTACAGGAACGCATTGGAAAAGAATTCAATGCAGGAATGCCATGTGATGAGAAAAGCTCACGGCGATGTATGATTTCATCACGCTTAGGGGAACAAACTACCCTATTTTTTTGTCCAATGACCCGGTTACCTGAGGAATGTGTGCAGGTGACATGGTGCACAAACAGATGGCATGTGGCTTCCTTTCAGTAGATTTCTCTGCAATTTTCTAGATTTTTCT
>BGPT01000123.1:261644-306824 GCA_003297045.1 Symbiodinium sp. clade C Y103 | reverse complement strand
ATTGCTGAAAAAATTGCAATTTCCATGCCTTTCCGAATTTCTCCATTACAGGAAGGTTTCACTTGTGTGATTTCATTACCCTAAGGGGAACAAACTACCCTATTTTTTTCGTCCAATGCCCCGGTTGCCTGAGGAATGCGTGCAGGTGACATGGTGCACAAACAAATGGCATGTGGCTTCCTTTCAGTAGATTTCTCTGTTTTTTTCTAGATTTTTCTATGCTTTGGGGCGCTCCATTTTGGAAAATTGCTGAAATAATTGCAATTTCCATGCCTTTCCGAATTTCTCCATTACAGGAAGGTTTCACTTGTGTGATTTCATTACCCTAAGGGGCACAAACTACCATATTCTTTTCGTCCAATGCCCCGGTTACCTGAGGAATGTGTGCAGGTGACATGGTGCACAAACAGATGGCATGACCGAAGGAAAGTCATCTAAAGAGACGTTAATTCTAGATTTTTCTATGCTTTGGGGCGCTCCATTTTGGAAAATTGCTGAAAAAATTGCAATTTCCATGTTTTCCATTTTGGGGTGATGCTTTCCAAAATGGCTGCAGAAGTCATGAACATGATCAATCATATACGTGTATGTGGGGCGCCATGCCATCTGATCGGCTGGAGAATGGGGGTGACCTATCAAAAGTGGGTTTTTGTCATAAACAGATGGCATTTTAAATTACTTTTGCTTATGCCATCTAAGTGTTACGGGGTATAACTATCAATGATGGGGGTATAATGGGAATATAGACAACAAACAATTCTGATGTGGGTGATATTTATAGCTGGAGTATCAGCATATTTTCGGGAATATCATACGGGATACAATAGGGGGGATGACCCAGCATTTTATGGGGATATGATGGGGATATGTGAGAAACTACAATGTATTATGCTAACCTCTATTGGAACATGAATTGGCCAAGTAGGGTTATCCCAAGGAAAATCAGAAAGAACCAAAAACGAATCAGAATCAGGCAGGATGACAATCCGGCTCACAAAAATCTGATCATCTGGAAGATTAAGAATAGTTCAGCCATTGGAAATAAAGTCATTTGCCGCTGTTTACTCTTCTTAATAAACCAGCATTAAACCATCATTAAACCATCATCAAACCATCATCAAACCATCATTAAACACCATTAAACCATCTTCAACCATCTTAAACCATCATTAAACACCATCATTAAAACACCATCTTAAACCATGATGGTATAAACACCATCATTAAAACACCATCATTAAGACAATCTGAAACCACCATTAACCATCATTGAACCATCATTAAACCATCATTAAACACCCTTAACCCATCTTAAACCATCTTAAACCCATCATCCATGGATCCCCCCCGCCTAGAGGCTCGTCCCAGCGTGGAAAGGACACCCCATCGCCCTTCGGCTCAAAGGGCTTCACGGGAAAAAACCAGTCGGGCCTCGGACGCTCCAGCGATTTCGCATGGTCTCCACTACGGAAAATCTAGGAGAAGATGATAGAGGGCCTAAATCCATCTAAATCCATCTAAATCCATCTAAATCCCAGAATATGCCAGAATATATGATTATATCCACCTAAGATTCCATAATTAGGCCAGTTTTAAGGCCGATGCTTAGTAGGGAATGGGGGAATGGGATGATTGTGCAAAAGGTGATGGATTGGATAACTAACCCCCATTCCCTAGTAAGCAGCAGTAAGGTTTTAAGGCTGGTTGCTTCTAAGATTATCGTGGCTCAAAATTGAGCTTTGAATTTTGATGATCTTGGATCAATGATTGGAATCCGTCTTGTTCGACTTGAGTTTGTGGTATCTTGTCGTCTGCAGATCAAGTGGATGTTTTCCAGTGCCATGATTAAATCTAATTAGATGATGAATGATGATTGATGATGATATAGTCCTTACTAGTATGATTAATGATGTAGTCGTATTTCAAATGATGATTAGTGATGGTATTTAAATGACTTCAATGAGGTAGTCCTTCATAATTTCCTGGCTTTTAGGGAACCCGCATGATGTTTGAGGCCACCCCCCAGTCAGGTCACTCCCCAAACAAGCAAGGCCCTATGCTTCGGGGGTATATTTTCCACCATCACCCCCTATGGATTTTGCTTTAACATCATCACCCAAAAGATAGAAGTAAAGTCTGTTTCAGCGGATTAGTACATTGGTTTCCTATCTTTTTGGGGGTTGCTCGACCAATCTTGAGCCTACCTTTACACCCGACATCAGCCACATGGCCACATGTGGTCAAGTTACCTCTGATCCTTTGACATAGCTATGGAAGCCATTCATACACCCATCATCTCCCATCATAAATCAGTATGAACATGTATGAACCATTACAAACCTAAGGTAAACCATCATCAACCATTGATTTCCCCCTGATGTCCGGTCCAAGTGGCCCGAAAGTTCCAAAGACCTGCTCCAGATTCGCCAGTCTGCTTCCTGCCATGGATCCACGCCGCTGATGTGCTGAGATGGACCGCTCAAGTGCCAGTATTTGTCGTGGGAGAAATGGGGACCCCAAAGCTGGCTTCCAATACCACTCCTTGTAGCCCAGGCTTGGAACTAGAGCAACTAGAGGTGAACTGGACCCACTTTGAAATCTGTTCAACACACGGTACAGACCTACATCTCGGCGGACCTTTTGGACAATATCATCTTTGATCAACAAAAACAAGTTCGAGACAGCAGCGCATCTGCCAACGAGGCGCCCAAATGATATGGATTTTCGATGTTCGTGTAGTTGGCCTGGCGACCAGCAATGGTGGCTCCACAGTGGCGAAAAGGCGAAACCGTGGCTCCATGTTCAGAAAGAGTTGGTGGGCACTTAACATTTTAGACATTGTATATATAAATATAATATATATATATATATCATGATATATCATGAAAAGTCCTCGGAAACAGACATGCTATTTACATCTATCCACTGGGTATATCTGAACCCCCAACTGAACACTCTATCAATTTTCCTTCCAGCGATCTGGCAGCTCCCACCTCAATGGCAGTGGTGTTGTTACACGCCAGGGGAATATGGGTGAACCTCAGATTCCCGAAATGAATCCACTTTGACTTTAAAGTCTCCCATAGTCCGTATGAGTCTGTGTGTGGGTCCTTACTTTGAAGATCTTTGAAGGTTGGAAAGTGCTGCCAAAACGGTGCTCTTTCTGAGGGGTTGCACCTTCGACTGTTGATGAATCACCCACTGGACCAAAGAGCAACCACAAACATGCATCATAGCTCTACGCATGGCGTGGGACTTACTTCTTGTGTCTTTGAGCTACCATCTTGGATTCCATTTTGATCCTTTCACAACTGGACTTTAAGGTCAAAGTCAGCTGAAACATGCTAAAACCACAAGACCAAAAACATCGGCAAACCAGCCAACATCAGCCAACATCAGCCAAGCATGTAGAAAGCCGAATCTGCATCTCATCATCTCCACATGACTTCCATCTTCACCATCCTGGTTCTCCACCTTCACCATCTAATTCAGCTTCCCAAGGAACAGCATTGGAACCAGTAGGGCCGATAGGAAGATCGCCAGTCCTTCGGAGGAATTCATGGTGAAGCCTGGTGATGAAGCTACCAGGTGATTTATATAATATGATCTAACTGGGGATGTCATGGGGACACTGGGAGAACAGTGGTGATCTAATGGTGACGATTCCTCACAAAATGATGATTTGACTGGGGATACGGTGGGAATGTGTATTGAAATGTGGGGTAAATTAGAATGGGATATATACATACTCAAGTAATCAACCATGATATCATATAGTTCGAGGATTGTCCAATCAAAGCCTCCATCATTTGGTACAGAAGGGTATCCAAGTTTTAATGGCATAGAAGAAAAGAAACTGTTGGAAACACATTTGTTTGCAGATGGGAAACCCAGACTCTTGAAAAAGCCTTAGCCTTCTGAGCTCCTGATCCATGGGTCAAATGCTCAAGTGCTTGCCCTCAAAACGATTCAAAATGCACTTCCCTGGACCCTCAAAACAGCATGACGCCGCAGGACAAAAAACATCTCACCAGCAGCGGCCCAAATCCCTATCTCTTCACCCCAGCCTTCAAACATCACAAAAGCGACCATATCGGTGATCTGCAGATTGGCCTCCCGGGCGCACCGGGGCCGGCTGGGAAAGCGATCCTGAAATGATCGATGGCAAGCACTTCGTTCCATTCTACTGGTTGGTTAAGAATGGGATTCCCATAGTGGATTATCATAATCCCCAATGGATTGGGTAGTATAATCATGTATCATCCCCAAATTGCATCGTCAGATCAGACATTTGTTGTGTTGGATCAAGGATGTAAAATGATGTAACTGCCATGGAAATGTTGGGTGTGGAAATTGGGATGATCCCATCCAACTGCTGCATTCTACCTGGTCAAACCCCAATCAACTTGGGGGATAAAAACCGTTGTCTTCTGTAGATGTGGATAGGTGCTAAAGCTTAGAAGACCTCTACATCTCATGTTGCTATGTGGTTCGTTACCATGATTAGATCAGCCAGGCATAGAAATACATTTCCATACTGTAGACTTTATGCTACTGTGTGGATTTAATATGGTTTCAGATTAGTTTATATGCCAAACATACCGGAGGCTACCCAGTACTCGCAGGCCTGCCACATGTCGCTATCGAGGCCAAAGATCCTTCCCAACACCAGGAAGAACTCTGGGAGGGAAGTGAGAATGCCAATGAACTGCCGCGACGCTGCTGGGGTCTGGGGTGGGTGGTGAGGGAAGCGATTGTCATAGATTCATATTGGTTCGAAGTTGTTCAAAAAAACAAGATGACTGACAATGGGATCATGGAATATCTCTCATGAAACTTCTGGAATTCTATCTACAACATTCTACAACTTCACATGACCCCTCCACAACTGCCCATGACCTCCTGCTTCTGGTGTACTATGCTTTCCAAAATTGCTACCAGCAGTTTCCCCCCAGAAGCTACTCCTTGAATCTCCTCGATTTAGGCCTGTACCTGTGGAAAGTGGGAACCTCCTCATGGTGCCCCTTCAGGATTAATATAGGTTTGTCGGAAATCTAGAACACCGAAAATTCCAATGGTTGATCATCCTCTTCCACACTAAATGGTAATATTTAATAGATTGAGGGACGAACCTACATTGACCACTGCTTCGAAGCAACCAAGGGACGGCGCAAATGCTGCCATACATCACCAGCTGAAGGAAGAATTTGTAGTTCCCCAAACCCACCTTGGAGATTGACACGCTCAAAACACCACCATGGTTTCATAGATTTGCACGTCCAGTGTTGGTTTCTGTTTGTAATTATATGATATTATATGTAATTATGCTGCTTATCTTGTCTTTTCCCAGGACGGGTGGGAAAAACACAACCAGTTGAAACCACCCGGAAGAGAGGCGGCCCCAGGTGAGAGAGACCGCCATGGTGCAACTCCATTTGTTCATCATCTGCAACGGATGGGAGCTTGAAACAACAACTTCAAGCACCAGTTGGCTCCAGGGTCATTGATATTAAATTTATTTAAATTTCATCAATATGCATGATGAGTATATAAATGATATGAAATCATATGAAATCATAGTAATATACGCTAATTAGAAATATTCTGATCCACCACTATGGTACCAGTTGTTGATATACGACCAGTACCTACCAGTACATTTCCTTTTCCAGGGGCCCAGCGCAGTTGTTGATCCAAGGACAGTAGTGGTCCATGCCTCAACTCTCGAGCACCAGTTCAAAGTTGGTCAATTCTGGGACTTGGGGATTTAGATATGGATTTAGATATGGATTTATCCAAGTTTGCTTGGATTTATCATGATTTATCATGATTTATCATGATTTATGCTGGAACTTGGAAGGTACGTTGGACTTTTTTGTATGTCAAGTTGGCCGTTTCTTGGGTTGTGGAAACGCCACTTCGTGCACAGCAATAGGGTGACAATCAGCTTTGGTGTGTTCGTTTCACTGCAGGCCCAGCATCAACCAGATTGTTGGGCGTTGCCAGCATCGTTTTTGCCATTTGCTCAGGGCGGGTTCACTAAACTCAGCAGTATCTCACCCTGCCGTAACCTCCCCAATCTGAGTACCCTGGACGCAGCACGCAAAAGCCACTCACGTTGCAATGATGAGCCTCAGAACGGTTCCAGATCTATCCTGATCCATCCAATCATCCCGCAAGCCATCGGAGCTTCATTACATTGTGCCGGCAAGTCTTGGGATACACCTGTATCCCACCACTATGAGTATGCACCATTTCTTTCAATCAATGAGAACCAGACCATGCAATTCAAAAGTCAGGATTTTTAGGTTGTATAGATACACAGTATATATATATATTATATTATATATATATATTATAGATGCAATAGATCCTATATTAGGTCATGGGTCAATCTATAAAACTTATCCTGTTTTACTAAACTGTGTGTGGTTTTCTGGCCAACTTTCGTTTGTTTTCCTGGGTGCTCTCTATTCTGCCTCTTCATGTTTCCGGACTGCCGTTTGTCTGCAATCCATTTCGCATAGAAATGATCCATATCACCGAATAACCTATGTGATAGAAATGCGCAAAGACACAAACACTTTCAATCTACAGTAATGGGTTATGATTTGGAACTATTATAATCCTAATTCAAGACATACTATCATGGTTGGTCTTTTCTTATGACATCCCATACTTTGAGTAGTCAACACCCCTATATAGCCTATATATATATATATCATATGGATTTGGCTTTCCATTGGCGAAGTCCTGTCTGTCTAAGATGAACGTCCGCAGAACAGCTTCTTCGGTGTTCACCAGGGTACTGCCAGGGTACCAAAGTAAATTTATCATAATCTGGGTAAATCAACATATTTCACCGACCAGAATAGTTCCGCTATTTTGGGATAGTTACCCCAATTCCCATCATGCCAGTGACGTCGCGACGGGAGGTCATGATCATTTCTCCATTGCCATTTAACGTGGCAATGGGAAAATCGCCCATTTGCAAATGAATTTCCCGAGTAAACCTCCATTTTGTTCGGGGATTTTCCGGCGGTAACCACATGTACAACGGAGGGTAACCATAGCCATCTGGGTAAATTACACTAATTCACTAAGCTGAAATAAGGCTAATATTGGGATAGTTACCATCATTCCAGTGAGGTCGCAGTGAGGTCGTTATAATTTATCCAGATAGCCATCTACTGTATTGGTTGCAGCATCCTGAGATTCCACCGTCCCAAATCCGCGGCACTCGCTCTGGCCGAGGGATGCTGCACTTTCGGCAGTATGTCGCCTGGCGCTGCAAAAAAACGGGCCGATCTGCCCTGACGACAAGGCAAGCTGGAAATATAGTCACCACTGATACTACTGATCTACTGAGACTGGTCAAGCAAGAATGGGTTCCACTTGGGAAGGAAACTCAGCATCTGAATGAGAATCATTGAAAGCACAAATTGCCGCACTTGTGCCAAAAAACCAT
Source organism: Symbiodinium sp. clade C Y103 (assembly GCA_003297045.1). Lineage (NCBI taxonomy): Eukaryota > Dinophyceae > Suessiales > Symbiodiniaceae > Cladocopium > Cladocopium sp. clade C. The sequence goes on along the minus strand of BGPT01000123.1, from coordinate 299,356 downwards.
GAGATTCTATACGGTCAATTTCCGGGTGACCGGGCTTTTGGAAACTACAGCGCGCCATATTTTCTCCATGTACGTTGTATCTGTTGCAACACGACTGCCTCAAATCCCAGTGGCTGGATGACCATCCCCCCAGGCAATTTGAACCCAAGCTGAACGACGATGGCAGCACTTATGCCGTACCATGAAGGATATGGAAAACATCCGCAAAAACATGCGTAACTACCGGGTTCTACCGGGTTCTACCGGGTTCTACCGGTCTACCAAAAACTGCTCATGAACCTCACCTTTCCCGGAGCCCATCGTGCGGTAGAAGGAACCACTGGCAAGGCCTCCAATGATGCCGCAAATGAGGGGCTCAAGCAATGGCTCATGCAATTTCACTGTAATGTGGAAATGAGGTAAACTACAAGCGAGATGCTCCATGTATGGACTATTTATGAACATGTACACCCGTTTACCTTCAACATGTTTCAAAGGCGGACTCCAAATATACAAAACGCGGAACGGATAGGAACACAAAACCATTCCCAATAAACCATTCCCAATTTCGATTCATTCTTGGGCCCCTACAACTAGGATGAAGTAACACGACCTGGATTGCCACTTTTGACAATGTTGGTTGCTGGGATTGTTTATTCTTATGGTTTGCCACATTGCATCCAATTTTCAAAAACACTGGAGAATCCCAAAACCAGCTGCAGCTTCATGGTCCCAAAAGAGCTGCCGACTGCTCCCCTAGCTTGAAAAAGAACCCCTCAAGATCCTTTTTCCAAGAAAACATCATGTTTTTGAACATGATATTATGTTCTTCCATGTTCTTCCCATATTCATCATATATATATATATATAATATATATTCCCATTACATATGGCCGTGTTCCACCACTTCCTTGACCATTGAGTTGGGCCAGCCACACAACAAGCAGCCACCCTCGGCCACGGATCTGTTGGGTTTCCCCGGCCGGGCCCACATCCCGCACAAATTCGTGCCAGCTAAGAGGTACCTGGCAGCGCTCTGCAAAGTTGTCCAAAAACGGGAGATACCGCACACTTGAAAAATAAACGATGTAGGTAACCCGATGCCATAAACCTACGATGCCTGGAAATGGTACAAGTACCACCCATTTATTCATGGTGATTTTGGGGATGGTTTATCGTTGGGAATGGTGGTTGTGATAAACCAGCTTTTCTTGGGCTACCAGCTACCATATTTTTGATATAGTGGCTCCCATCAAAGGTCAACCCGCTCCATTTCGCCCCTGGGTCTGCAAAGAAACGCAGACCATCAGGCTGGTGATAGACGCTTTGACTTGTGTCAAGGGCACAGGATACTCAAATAAGACTCCATAACTTTTGAATGACAATGCAATCAACTAATTAGCAACTGGTAGATATTGGATGAAAACAAGGGGGTCAAATAACTTCGGACGACATTGATCTTTTCTGGCTCCTATCTCCATTAAAGTCCGATGTTCAGCGGTTGTAGCCCCAGTTGGTGCAGTTTCTATCTTTTTTTGCAGGCTCATTCACAATTTTAATGTGTTGATTGTTTCTCTGATTTTCCTTGACTAATGCCTCACTTTACATTGGCAAATGCTCCAATTGGTGCCGTGGTTTCCACACCAAACGTTCCCCATTCGTGTACGTTGAACCAGTTTGGTTCAAAACTGTGGCACCAGCAAACCCACACCATATAGCTATTCTTAGTGACTATTTCCTTTCAATTCAGTACTCTTTGTTTTTGGTTGTATATTGTATGATCAAATTTTCATGAATTTAGGACCCCATGCAAGGTACATTGGCCCGATCCCCGGTGTTCATTCGTGAACGCTGCTTACGCTTCATTGATGAAGGTACTTGGCCATTGCATGCATAGATGCTCCCTCCCGTAACCAAACAGCTAGAAACTGGGTTATGGATATTACTATTACAACCCAAGAATACAGATAATGTCAATGTAGCAGCGGGGCTTCAAACAACTGACCAACTATCTAGCATGCGTGACAAGTCCCCAAACATCTTCATACATTTCGGGATTACCATCCCATTTCTATCCATTTCTATGCGTGGTAAATCACAGCTTAAGAAACCCCCAGTGCCATGGGTTGCATCGAAAAAAAAGACACATAATGCTAGCAAAAAAGACATCTTGCCTGGTAGAACCACTGACAGTTCCTCGGTTTGACACGTCCAAAGTAGCAATTCTGAAGTTTACCCCTATATGTCATTCATCACTCCTGGGATCCTCTTCAGAGGGACCCTTATTGGGACAGGCAGCCAGGATGTTAAACATTCCAGAAAATTAGGGAAAGTTACCAAAACTTCAGAAATATCATATTAAATAGGATTATATAGGTATACGGTATATCTTTACTTCTATTAAACACCATATTCTTCTGGTTTGAACCGGCATTCTTGCTTGTGAACATCCTGGTTAAGTCACCATCCTTTGGTCAAAGCCCAGTTGTGGATTTGTTCATGTTAAATCATGTACAATCCCCCAGCGTTGCTGCTGGCTATTGTTGATGGTGTAAACTTTAAACACCATGCATGGTTCAATCTCGATTTTTTGTTGATACAAATTATGGTCGTTGGTTCAACCCAAGAATTGATGCTTAAATCCCGAAAATCATGGTTTAATCCCAACAGTTGAGGGTTAAACCCCTAATGTTAGTCGAAAAACATCAGCTAAATCCATCCAAATCCCATGTTTCAATAGTCATGATCACTGAATTTTCCCCAACAATACAACTTGAATCCTTAATTCTATGGTTTAATCCCAAACATTTGAGTGTTAAAGTCCTTGTTTTTCATTGGTGACATCCATCTACGTCCCTTGCCCGCGAAATAAGCCACGCCTTGCCAGGCTGGGTAGCATAAGCTCGAACGTAAGCGATCAGAGCCATTGCCTTAGAACTGTTTGGGTAGAATGGTGAGACTAACTATAAAACTATACTAACATATAATTACTTATATAGATATATGATATTATATAATTAGACTATATTAGACTTTATTATTCACTTTCATTTATAATAGACATTATATATATATAATACAATCAATGTATGTATTTATATGTATTTACATATAGTATTGGATATTGTATATAACGTAATATTATAATTTATACATAAGTATAAGTTAGAACATGTTAGAACTGAACATATGACTTCCAAGACTTGCAAGCCCGTAGAAACAAACTGTATAGATAAACCTAGGATTTGTGGACTTACGGATCAATGAACAAAGTTTTGAACACTTGCAAACTAGCATTGCACATCCAAGAAGGAAGATCCACCGGATTCTCCCACCTATAAATCGCTTGTCATAATGCTTTTCAAGAAACAATCTTAGGTTTTTCCATGCTGAACCATTTCAATACATTTTACCTCCAAGTAGCTTGCTTCAGACTGGTATCTTCCGCACTCTGAAAGATCCACAGGGTAAGTAGGCGGTGAATTTAGGATCGGGCCCAAATGGTGTTGAAGAGAAGGAAGAAGAAAGGGATGTAATCCGCCTGGCTGACTGGCCAAAGGGTGCATTAGTTGCAGTGCCAAGAAATGGTCACCCAGGAACATATGGAGGACATGCAAATGAACTCCTCGCACGTCGCCCATTGGAGTTGACTTCTGTGAAATGGGACTCTCTAAAAGTTTGAGTTTGAATATCTATTTCTCATATCTGTTCTGAACCTTGTCTATCCCATGTTGTAGCCCCATTGTCTCCCCCCAGTTTTCCATTCTGATCCTCATTGTGTCTGCCAGACCCTTCATTCTTACAATATGGGAAGAAGGACAATAGATCAACGATGGAGCATGCTCTGGCCTTGCCAACAGCAGGCAGCACACGTGAGAGAAACATCCTTGGCTGCGCGGAATAGCTGAAGTACCCTAAAGTCCATGTTCAGTGGGGTATACTCCTCCATTTGTGGCTGCAAATCAATAATCCGCGGGCTTATCCAGGAAGTTGATGAGTCACAGTGGATTGGGGGTATCCTGTTTTCAAAAACAAACCCGCAACTAAAGAAAGGGCACGGTCCTTTGAGACCCTAGATGGGACTACGACCCTTGACATCGGGGTGAGATGAACATCTTGGCTCTCCGCAAAGCAGGATGGGCCAATGTATGGGTTTAAAAGAAATGGATGGTTTACCTAGTGCATGTATCCCTCAGGAAACAAGAAACAACTCCAGGGTCTAGCAAAGACCCGGAAGAAGTTTTGAAGCCCTTCACTCTCATTTTGAACCCGTCGGGAGAAGGATGGGGGCTGGAGACAGACCCAGGTTCTGGCACACTGCTGATTGGTCCTCGCAATGGATTCAGATCATTGGTTGGCTATATAAATCAAACAAATTCGTGCTTCACCGGTTAACCAATGAGGAGAACATGTCGCACCATCACCTGGACATCATAGCGGGAGTATTGTGAAATCTTGATCTGTACAGTTTGTCACTCTTAATGGGGTTGCCAACAATGGGTCTGCCCATTCTATGGCCTTGCCCTTGGTTAAAAATCTGCAGACGAGCCTACAATGTGAAACTTGGGATAAATTCCCCAACTCCCAAGAAATGGCCGAGGAACAAATTGTAAGCTGTGCCCTCATAGATGAAGATGCCCAAAGTTACGGACATCGTCATCTGCAGTTGGCAGAATGGACCAGAATATATTCTGATATCTGAGGATCTCTGTGTACATTATGTTGACATGTACATTACGCATTATTACGTTGCATATGCAGACACCTCTAAAGGATTCTAAAGGTATTTCTACCTTGTCCCGGAAAACATGGTCATGTTTATGCACTCTTTCGGCACATTCCGCGCGAAAAACAAAACCGTTCACAAGATCAAGTAATTACAGATCCGTTGCAAAGGCACCATCTCCCTGCCCATCCACTGACTTTCACTCTTTCTTTGTCACGGAATTTGATCACAGCATCATCATCATCATCATCATCATCATCATCATCATCATCATCATCATCATCATCCCCACCTGGAAGAACATAGAGGAACTGGTGGTGATATCGCAATCCCAAGTTTCATCTTTGGACTCCTCGCAGCAGGTGGCTCTATCTCCACCAGCCCAAGGGGTGGAAGATGTCAACCCCGGACTAATACACCCTGATTTTTAAGTTCGGAGGTTACCCCGGTAGTGGTAGACTACATGCTAAAATTGGTCCCCTGTCAACAACTTGGTTGCCGCACACTTAACATCCGTCCGGTCTAGCGAGTCTATTGGGCACTGGTCAGATAAATGTCCTTGCCTATCCAGATACCCACAGAACCTCAAAATTCACACTCCACAGCCCATAGTATTTCATACAGAATGTAAAATCAGGGGAAACCCGCTTGAGGATGCTATCGCAGCGCGCAGTTAAAGTTCTATAATTCATCCAGATTCTTAGGCATTTTGACATATTTTGATATACCCTCTGGTAAACTGTTACATAACTATGGGAAATCACCATGCTATGGGAAAATCCACGATTTCTATGGCCATTTTCTATATCGCTACGTTGAATTACCAGAGGGTATATGCCATGATTTTCCCATTAAAACCTTCATTTGTAGAGAATTGTCCATGGCTATTTCACCATTCTTAACTACCAGTGGGTATTTTGATTCTCCAAAGCTCAGCCTAATCGCTGAAGGATCGTCCTCTGGCACCAGCGGTCGCACTTGCGAGCTGACCTGGCCAGATCCGGTACCTGAAATAGAATGATGGAAAATGACAGAGATGAAGATAACTTAAGCCATCTACTAATCATTCAACATGATCAATCTAGTATTTAATAGGTATGGATATGGGTAGTTCTTGTGGATAAGTACAGCAACTAACAGTAACTAATACCGAGCATGTGCAGCATTACAAGATCATCATCCGAGTGGAACAGGTCCAGGAGCCAATGAAACTTCCCAATCTCCCACACGCTGCAGGTGGATTTCCATTATCAAAGGAAACACCTTGGTCGAAAGGTGGTCGCAAAAACCAGCTAAGCAAAGAGTTTACACAACTTTCGTCATCTCAGTTTTTACTTCTAGAAACTCAGACGTCAAGCGGACTTCCCTGAATTCTCAGGTGGACACTGAATTAAGATATGGAAAGCCCAATTCCCTGCGCTCTTATCCACAAAAGGATAAATGTTAACATCTTCAAAGCAGTTCATCTACAGATTCATCAAGCGATTCTACTCAGTGATTTGTCTTTGAAGTTGCTCTTGCATAAATAGAACCCCCCAGATGAGGAACCCCGCCACCATGGACTGGGATGGCTTTCGAGCAGCGAAGGGATCAGGAACTAAAGATTCATTGTGGCACCAGCGGGCGTGATGAAGGATGCTTGTAAGGACCTACAATCATCCTGAAGTAGATAGAATGGGATTTTGTAAGATATTCCAATTTGTGTGGTGCCTTTTTTTGATATTTGCATATATATTTCCATATTCCATCTACTCCAGGATGACTACATGAAGTACCCTTTTGAAAGTACCAAAGCTTGAAATAACATCTAGTGGATCCAGCTTGATCTCCGTACAGAACTTGACATAGATGTGAGGCACTGGCAGTTGGAAACTATGTATACTCACCAGTTTCTATCCTGACTTTTCTCCATTAAACCCCCATGATCTTGGTTTCAATCCCTATTTGCAAGTTGGATCCTCATTCTTTGCAGAAAATCAACTTGCAGAAATCACATCCTGATTTTCTTGGAGCTCAGAATGCTCCAATCCCCAAGTTTTACTTTTGTACAGCGTGGATCCATGTTCAACCCCGAACCTACCAGTTAAATCTTTACTTTCTATTCATTTTAAGTATTCATGAGAGAGTTAAGGTTTCCAAAAAAGATGCTCCACCTAAAGTCTCGGAATATTAAGGAGTACTACTTTGTAAATAGATATTCTTCAGTCAGACCTTTCAGGTATTTTTCTTTCGGCCTGCCTCCGTCCGGCTGGGAGTCCCCGGGAGCGTCAGTCCTGCGGTGCACGGCCACAAGGTTTCCACGTGGCACCCTGCGACAATTGGTTGGATACTTGACAAAAAGGCCATTGAATGGGGAAAATATGGGAAAATGCTGCTTAACCTTTGGATCAGACAAATCCACAGAATGGAGGATTTACGATCAACAATGGGGGAAAATGGGAAATTGCCAAAGAAAAACATTGGGAAAAACATGGAATCAAACTATGAATAAATTGGGATTTAACCCCTGAATCTTGGATATGGGGGATTAACAGGGAAATGGTGATATAATGGAAATATATGGAGATCTAATGGGGCCATAAGCGACAATATTATGATTGAGGTGTCTGAAAAACGGGGGACTGCCCCTCAAAAGTTCAATTGCGATAGGGATACTGCTGACAAATCTGTGAATTTAGGGGTACCCTAGATTCAGACAAAGCTATTTTCAGCATCAAACTTGTTCATACAACTTTTAGTTTGCAACATTTTCTGCTAAAACTTATCGTCAATCCATCAAATTTTGAGCATCCCAGTTGCAACCTATCCCCCTCTTCCTGTCGTCAGGAGTTGTAAGCAATCAGAGCAGATATCGGCCTCAAATTGATGACAATTCATACAAATTGTTGAAGAAGGTTGCCTTCCCAACCAAGAATGCCACTATTCATGAAGAAATACGGGGATATTCAGCAAAAAACACAGGGATCAACCCTACAAAAATGAGTTCTTATCTGTAGAAATAGGGATGGGTAGTATTTGGAGACGGGATCAACAAATTTGAACCAATCCTGGCAACAACGATGACTTTGAGCAGACCTCACGGGGTGTTGCAACCAGCAAGCGGAGGAAGAATTGCAATTCAGAAACTTCAAGAAACATAAAGTATACCTGTGGCATCCCATTGCACTATACCATCATATCCTCATTACATCACGGTCATATTCCTTCAATGTTTATATGGTGTTGATGGTCAATCCTCCAGCTGCAGCTCGCAACACATTTTGCATCGCTGGAAGAGCGGAGCGGCTCTCAATCCATTTCGTCCAGCAGAACTGGCCTGACGACATGACTTCAGGCTGTTTGGGATCAGAAACCATAGAATCAGACATAATGAGATAATGCTATCTATAGTAAAGCAAAAACAATAAACCACCCATATGGAGTGATGGTTTATTACCACCCACGTATGATAAATCTGGGGATGGTTTACTTTTACTAACATTATCGGCTCAGTTTGTTTTCCAAAAGGGAAACCAGCCAAACGTGCGGCCATTTGCGGTTGGATGTGCTGCCAACCGCCCAGCTTGATCCCAGGAATCGAAGAACAGTTGACCAAGCAAGCCCATGTTGAGATCATGAAAACATCCCACTCTGCGCTGCATACCCGCATCTATGCTTGATGCTTCATGGTTGTGTAGTTTATTGGATATGTTTTTTGATTCCCTGGGTGGGAAGACTCCCGCACAGAAATGGTCCAGCCAATCCCATCCCCTGCGAAGCTCGGTGCGATCTGTTTCTCAACGTCACCCCTCCTGCTTCCTATGAAAATGTGAAACAAGTTTAGCAAAGATCTACAAATACACGAGCTGATCCTGAACTGCGGAACAGTTACCGCCGCTCTCTGACTGGCCCCAAGCAACCATTGACCCATCAGCCAAGATTGCTGCAAAGGCACCATCTGTGGCCTGAATTTGCTGGACATTCTTGAGCTGATCTTGAACTGCGGAGCAGTCACCACCATGTTCTGGATTGCCCCAAGCAACCACGGATCCATCAGCTAAGATCGCGGCAAATGCGTAGCCCGTCGCCTGAATCTGCAACACATTCCTGAGCTGATCCTGAACTGCGGAGCAGTCACCACCTTTTTTCAGGATTGCCCCAAGCAACCACTGATTCATCGGCCAAAATCGCTGCAAATGCAGTGTATGTGGCCTGAATTTGCCGCACATTTCTGAGCTGATCTTGAATTTTTGAGCAGTCACCACCATCGCCTAGATCGCCCCAAGCAACCACTGATTCATCGGCCAAAATCGCTGCAAATGCACCTTCAGCGGCCTGAATTTGCTGGACGTTCTTGAGCTGATCTTGAACTTCGGAGCAGTCGCCACCAAAGATTGAATTGCCCCAAGCAGCCACTGATCCATCAGCTAAGATTGCGGCGAATGCGAAGCCGTTTGCCTGAATTTGCTGCACGTTGCTGAGCTGATCTTGAACTTCGGAGCAGTCACCACCAGTAACTTCGTTGCCCCAAGCAATCACTGATCCATCATTCAAAATCACAGCAAATGCATTGTATGTTGCTTGAATTTGCCGCACGTTTCTGAGCTGATCTTTAAGAGCGGAAAAGTCACCACCATTGTCAGGATCGCCCCAAGCAACCACGGATCCATCGGCCAAGATCGCTGCAAATGCGAAACGAGTGGCCTGAATTTGCTGGACGTTCCTGAGCTGATCTTGAACTTTTGAGCAGTCACCACCACTGTCTGGATTGCCCCAAGCAATCACGGATCCATCAGCCAAGATCGCTGCAAATGAACATTCTGTAGCCTGAATTTGCTTGACATTTTTGAGCTGATCTTGAACTGCGGAGCAGTCACCACCATGTTCTGGATTGCCCCAAGAAACCACAGACCCATCAGCTAAGATCGCAGCAAATGCTTTGTCTGTGGCCTGAATTTGCTTCACATCCCTGAGTAGATCTTGAACTGCGGAGCAGTCGCCACCACACTCTGGATTGCCCCAAGCAGCACCACAAAGCAAATGCCTCGGCCGTTTTTCTTACGGTGGCTTGTTGTGCTACAATGGTTATTTGCTCTCCTTCTTTCACTCCTCAGCTTGCAAAGAGATCTCAGGGTCGGTCAGGACATGCCCCGCCGCAGTGATGAGTTTCAGGAATCCTTGCTGTAGAGTTTTTTGGGCCAGGACTTTCAAGTCCCCTACTTTGGAGTGTTCAGGAAGTTGCAGATTTCCCCCAGAACCACTCGGGAACGATACGTCTACTTGAAGCATTGGAAGAAACAACAAAAGGTTCACAACAATATCAATATTTCATATTCTTTCTATCAGTGTCTTTCCTGCAACATCTTGAGCCACAGACGCCACAGTCTGAGAAGCTTGCTGCACCACCCATTCGTGTATATATATATATATGTATATATATATATATATGCATATATGATCCTGAAACAGATTGAATTGAAAACGAGAAACACATTCCCACATTAGTCGCGCTGCTTTCTTGAAATTTCCATGTTCTATCCACTCCAGAATGTCTGTAGACACTGTAAACAGTGTAAGATGGTTGGCACGAAGCTTTTGAAGACGCCTGCCTTCGTTTGAAGATGTAGAGAGGCGTTTCTCCAAATGACATCCTCAAGGCATACTGCGAGGCATGTCTCACTGATGGTCGAAACAGGGTCAACCCCAGGTCTGAGCAAAAAGATTGATGAAAATTGATAAAGGGTGCGGAAACCCAGGCTGCCAAGGCAAACTGTGGCGAGCAATTTGACATATGGATTTTACCAACACCTGGTAATTTTGTGCTTGACCAAACATAGGGGATAAGCAAACAATGACTTTTTAAACGGGAAAATACGGTTTTAAACCAGTGACATGGGGCCGTACTTAAACTTTGGGATATAATCAAATAGAATGTCCATCTCAACTCAGCCGTTTTGTAGTTCACATGTAAGTTCATGAGTTCCAATGCACTCACCTAGGTAGACACCCACGGCCTAGGACTCTATCCAAAAACTTATTTCCATCCCAATCATCCACCATGCCAGCAGCCGGACCGATGATTGTGACAAGTCAGACTTAAGGAATGGACTCCCAAGGAAAACAGGGGGGAAGACAAAAGGGACCAGCGGGATGGCTGGGATCACCGGCAAAAGAAGGATGGCCAGGACAGGCAGACAGGGAGAGGGAGCGGGATCATCGAAACAAACGAGATGAAAGAGATCCACGGCGGAATGAGAAAGACAGACGTGATGATAGAGAAGAGAAGAAAGGGATCACCGGGATGGCAGTCCTTACAGATTTTCCCTGCCCTTCAATCACCTTCAACCGGCAGAAGCAAAACCCCCGGTAAAATCATGAATTCTGGGAGGTGTCTCCGAAAGGCAGCTGAGATCCCCAGGAGAATCCGAGGGGCTCCAGTCGAATGGCGTGCTCTCCCTCTCGTGGATGAGGGACCAAACAGCTGAGTGCATCTCCTCCCATGAAGCAATGCCTGAAGCAATGAAGGACCGCCCCACCGATGAAGTCTGAGAACGTGAGCTGGCTGGGTGGGCCCCAGACTCCACAACAGGGGAACCAACAGGTGAAGTGAATGAGAATATCATCCAACCTGCTGAAGGGAAGTAAAATCACACAAGAAACAAATAGAAATAGGACAGGTCAAAAAATTCCACACTTGTGGGGTGGTTTTCTAAAAGGCCCATTGAACTATCACCCGACAACTTGGGATGAGAATCATCTCCAAAGACCCTGGGAGGTCCACTTTCAAACATGGACAGTAACTGGAATGATCCCTCAGATATGTCATGAACTATTGGAAGTACCAGGGAAGCAGCATCATATGAAGAAATGTTTTGAAATGTTTTAAGCCACATGAAGAACGCCTCAAATGAATACCTTGGATCTTCATAAGGGAACCAAGTATTTGATTGACCAATGACAAACCAATAAAACAGTCTTCAGCAAATCTTCAAGAGGAAAGGAGACAAAGGGATGTTCATTTGGCCATGCTTTGTTTTTTAAATACGTTTGCTTCTGTCCAGCACCCTGAAAGCGACCTTGGATACCTTGGGACTTACTCTAGCCAAGTGACATTAAGATCACGTAGCTTCCGGGTCTCAGCTGACGGAACTTCTGCTCCAAAGCCTGGTTGGGCGACTGAACAATCGAGCGGTTGGGAGGCCGAAAGTGATATACCTACTGAGGTTGGTTGCTCCTAAGCTTGAGTGGTTGGGTCTGTTTGGAAATGAGGTACATCCCAACAAAGACAAAGAAATACTAGGAATGCTGATAAACTATGGCTAAGTATCAACATCATGGTTGCATGTGAACACACCAAATGATCAAAAGCACTATTGGCAAATGTTAGTTGGAAGATCCTCGGTGGAAGATCTGTTTCACTTCCACTATGTATCTAAAATCCGTGGTTGTCCTCATTTTCACAACTAAAATTGCTGTATCTCATTCTTCACAATCAACTGGCACGGTGGGTGTGGGGACTAATCTATAATCTTTATATGACTGTCAGATATGTTCCATGGTCAGAACATGGTATGTCTGGTATGGTCATCCCACACCTGGAATCCGTTCTGGGTGTGTAAATTCCGAGGAAAATGGATCGAGTTTCCTATCCCCAAAATAACATGGACATGGCTTATCCAAGGAACTTGACCATGGCACATGTATTGTTTCTACCCTCTGGTAATTTGACATACTGTCTGTGGATGGAAGAACTCCTGCACCAGCTGATAGGTGGTTTATCCAATTATGTACATGGTTTCAACCATCCAAGGTGGTGCAGGATTTCTTCCACCCACCGTAGCTATGGAAAATCACCCTCTTCAATAGCTAAATCATGGTACATCATCAGTTATGGATGATATCCACATGATATACCCCCATATAGTTACAGATGATATCACCATGTTCCATTTATAGTTATATAATGGGATGTTAAATTACCAGAGAGTATATCCCATGAAAAGTGTTAGAATCTCACTAAATCATACTAGATCCCATGAAAAATCCCATAAATTCCCAATGAAATCCCAGGGCGGCCAGGGGTTATATCCCCCATGATCTCCCCACGATGCTTCCATGGTGTCGCCTGCATCATGTCCTCGGGGAAACAGAGAGACATTGCGAAGACCACCGTGGCATCTGACCAGTCCTCCGGAAGGTCCGGAGGATGGAGGCGGAAACATGGCATCATGATGGGATTTTACAGATCAGAAAGGTGATCAAATGGGGGTTTCCATAGTGGGGATACCCCAATAGCTGGTTTAGAATGGAAAATCCCAATTGAGTGGATGATTTAGGGGTACAGCGCATTTTAGGAACTCCCTAAATGGGGAACTTCACCGATGAAGAGGGTGAGAAAATGGGATCATTGTGGTGAATTAATGGCAGGACTGAACATGACCTAGCCACCAAACATGTGATTTCAGAAGAAAAGAGTGATTTACCCACTGGTCCAGTTGAGTGGCATGGATGAGGCTCAACAAAAATATAGGTGTGGCTGGCGCAGTTTTTTTTGGATATCATGTGGATATAATATATAACCCAATTGATGGTTTTTAACTAACCATCAAACATGGGGATTTGACCATGAACAATAGGAATTTTACCAATGAATAATCGATTTAGGCGTGTCTGAAAAAGTCTACAGCCTATCAGTTTCTGTTTGTATTTGTCCATACTATCCAACATTGTATACGTTACTAGTACAGTATCTAATATCATTATATTTTATCTAAGATCCAACATGATTTATCAACATTTCTTATCTAACATTATCAAACATACTTACTGTAATCTAAACTCAACTATTAAACTAAACTCTAAGTCGAAAAACCAACTGTAGACACTATTATCTAATATCATTTATCTTATTTTTTTAGATAAAAACTCATTACCCATTACCTAAACTCATACCCCACCTCATGAGACGCAGCCGTTCAGCGCCTGTCCTCCTCCAAGAGATCCCCGCAGATCAGCTCCACCGGTGCCGCGCGCAGCGCGGAGCCCAGGTGGCCTTCGGCGTCTCTCGCGGCAGCGTGGAGCAAGGGAAGAACTTCGATGCCGCGGCAGAGTTTCCTGGGGGTTCCAAGGGTGGAGTGGTGGGTCATACAACCCTTGCATTTCCCTCTGGTAAACTAACATAACTATGGGAAATCACCATTTTTAATGGGAAATTCCACTATAAAAATCAATGTTTTTGTTCCATAAGGCACATTGCTGCTTGTTCGCTGCGGCCTATGCTAAAACTGAATTCTTGTCCTTTAGGTCCGGCACCAAAGAAAGATATATGTATATGTCTATATAATCCATATATAGTCCATGGGTGGGTTATGATAACCACGAATTTCCAAGGTTGGATTGGTTGGTAATTCCATTCTAACTGGGGAATACAATTAACCTCGGGTTGATTGGGAAACTGGGGATGATTGAGACAAATAGTATCCATTTCCAGCCATTTCTAGATTTGATAGTCCATTTGGATTACCATCTGGTTATTTGACATAGCCATGGAAAATCCCCTTCTGAACGGAGGTGTTCATGGGAAAATCATCATAAATTAGCCAGCTATACCATGGCTATGCAAAAAAACCAGAGGGTAATTTTGTGGATCATCATCTCCCAACTAAATGGTAATTACACCCCATTTTAGGAAACATCCATATGTATATATATATATTATATGTGTATATATATAATATTATATATATAATATATATATATATTATATATTATATATATAATATATATAAAGTCCCCCCTTTTGCCATTGTTCGAGGCACAGAAAGGGACAGGCCAAAGCGGCCGCCAGCACCACGCGACCCGTGCCAGATCCGAGGTCCAGCAAGATGTCCTGCAGTTTGCGCGTGTTGTGTTAGAAGATGTTGGTTAAACCATCAACGAATGGGGGTTTAGTGGGGATTGATGGGAGTTAATGGGAGTTTTAATGGGATTTCATGGGATTTGATAGGTAAAATCGTCAATAAATGGAGGTTTCTTTGGGGAATCCCCGAGTCACCATTGGTTTCAATACTAAGTCATGGTCTAATGACTTGGATATTTTAGGACACCTCCATATATGTACACATACGATTATATAGGTATGATCAGCTGCTATCATATAATTATGATATGTATATATACATATATACATGTCAACAGTGGATAACTACAGTCATTCTATAGTACAACTTACAACTACAGTTGATTCTGCATATATATATATATATATATGTAGCTGCTGTACTCTAGTTATAAACTTCTATGTTACCATTAACAAATATTAACAATGTAGTATACAAGTTATAATTTATAGACTTCCATGTTACAATAATTGGTAGACCCAATAATAAATCAGCCAAAAATCACCATAAATGGGTGCCATAAACCATCCCCACATGGTAGCTTTCCAACATTATCAAAGCTACAGTCAGTTCTATGTTACTATGGAGGTTTCCTAAAATGGGGGTACCCTTAGTTATCATCAACTTTAATAGAATCTTCCATTGTAAACCATCCAGCGATTGGGGTATCTCCATTTATGGAAACCCCCACAGTACTCATATTGACCCATACAATTTGTAGACCAGGTCTGCAGTGACCCCTCCGCTCCTCGGGGCCCACCTGCAGATCGGCGACCGGCGCCAAAAAAACATTGGGGAAAGGTGATTTCAAAATAAAAAAAACATGAAACAAATCGTCCTTTCAAACATCTGGTTTTAAATGGTTTTAGCCATGAAACTTGAGGATTTAAACATCAAATGTGATGATGTCACCCTTCAAACCAGAAGAAATGGGAGCTCATCCAATAAGACTCAGGATTTCAATCAACAAAATCGAGCTTCGTCACAAAATCTCGAGTTATCAACCCCCTTTTTTCTCCCACCTCCAGGCGTTGGAGGATGTCCAAGATGGGTTTGAAATGGCTCTCCCCGTAGGTCAACGCGGATCCCTTAAAGCCTGAGACGACTGGAGGAGTTGGATCAAGCTCAGAAATGATCGTTGGAACACTTGATCAAAACAAAGACAATCGATATAAGTGTCGGTATAAACATAATATTAATAAAATAGATATATACATATTATGTATGTATATATATATACCTGCCTCTTCAAAACGGTGCTCAATGTCTCAATGTTTGCTTTTTGCCTAAGAAACAGCCTGTGCATAAGAACGACTTTTTTGGGGCAGACCAGAGTTTTTTCTGATATTCATGCCAAACCCATTTTCCAGCGGCGAAAATGACCGACCAAACGGCCGACCAAACGGCCGACCAAACGGCGAAAACACCCGACGTGACCAAACGGCGAAAATACCCGACCACGTGGGGTGACAATTTCTCACAACGGCATTTATTTTGAGGAACGCGTTTTTCCGCAAGAACAGCGACCATTCCGGCGTTTTTGAGCAACGGCAGAAATAAGTACCATATGGAAGATCCAGGTATGTATATAATGAATTAACCTGAATGATCCAGATGTCAATACATACCAAATATGTGTATATATATAATTATATATATATATAATTATATATATATATAATTATATATATATAATTATATATATATATAATTATATATATATAATTGTATATATATACATAGATATATACAATATTACAATATAATATACTACAATATATATATATATAAACCATGGACGATATCCCCAGTAAACATTGGGAGATATGGACATAGGTCAACACAGTCGGGAAAGCAGTTGGGGACAGTTGGGGAAGCATGGCGAAATCTAGGAATCTAGGGTGCTATTGAAGTGGATCTTGAAGACTCACACACATACCGGAAGCAGACTATGGATAGGTTACAAAAATTCACTCACCTGAAAACCTGAAAAGTTCGGGCATTTGGGGATAGCCACCGCCATCCTAAGCAGCATTATCCAAATGGATACCTGGAAGCCTAATGGTCAAAACAACGGACCTATGGGTAGCAACCCCCAACCCCCCGGCCTTTGCTCTCAAAGGACAGCTGATACCCATCAATTTCGCTATAGGCACGGTAGAACTCCTTGGGAAAGGTGACTCTTTGTTTTTTGACAGATGGCAAAATGGGGGATGCTGGGACAGGGTATATTATCTTTCTGCTACTGGTGTTTTTTTGTTGATGAATGAATGCTTCTTGCCTACCAATCATTCTTTTTGTGCATGTTGGGTTTCTGTCATTTTTCTGCGAGCTTTCACTGCGATTGTATACATTCTACGAAGTCGATACTTGTTGAAGTGGTTAGAGTGTCTCTTGTGAGGGCTTGTGCTCCTGATTAGTTCATAACTCATAGCATCATTTAAATCGAAAAAATGAAGTATATTTGAAGTATATGATATCAAGTTCATGTAGTCAGTTTATCCTCTACGGTTCCTGTTTCACCCCACCAGAATTCAAGAACTCTCGTTGCTGAGAATTTCAGTTCGCCTCAGTGGTTTTGTTGTCTGATTGCTCCTGCCAACAGATAGTGATGAATCAATATGGAGGTTTCCTAAAATAGGGGTACCCCCAAATCATCCATTTTAAATAGGATTTTCCATTCTAAACCATCCATTTTTGGGTACCCCCATTTTAGGAAATCTGCTCATGTCTCCATCTCTTTTCACTCATTTACCACATTCAATGATGATCTCGCTATCAAGAAAATCGTTATACATGTTGACGGATGATGTCAAACCTGACATAAACAGAACTATATCCCCCTAATTGATCCTAATTGCTCCTCTTGCCTCGCTTTCTGCCTTGAACCCACTGGCTACTGTACCCCTTCACGTAATTTACATGGTTTTTGTTTCTTTTTAAACGCCGTGTGACCTCACAACCCAGTTGTTGACACTCGCGCGGGTCACATGAGTCACATCGACACCAAAAAAACGTTTTGTGTATATTCTCACTAATGTTGGCGATAGGAGTTACATCGAACCCATTCCAAATACTAGCACAGTGATGAACTACGAATTGCCATTGGGGTTGCAGCCCTACTTACTCAGTTCAAAGTCCTAGCAAAACAACTTCTAAGCTCACTTGTGCGATCTTGTGCGTATGAGATAAAGAACCTTATAGACACCCTTTTCTATGTATTGGTCGATCAGTGAGGATTTTCATCACCATCCACCTTCGGGTGAATCTCCGCACAGCAATAGTTACTGTATGTAATGACCCAGTAGAATCAAGAAACAACCAGAAGATATAGCAACGCATTTACCACTCATCAACTTTCTAGTATTTGACAGTTCTATATTTTGGGGATTGCTATTGTGTACCAACAGAACCACGGTGTCGGCGGCTCCGTTTCCATGGTCCCAAGTGTGAAGCACTACATACGCGCGGAGCTAGGAGCTCCCCAAGAATCTGAGTTCGTTGAACCTTAAATTTTTCATGGAGAAAGTAGCTTTCACTAAAAACACATGTCTAAACATAGATATACCTCGGCAAAAAACACTTACTCAATTCGCCAAACAGCTCTTGAGATGGACCTTTTACCAAGCTTCAAGGTATTTTTATGTTTTTTACCCAGCATTGAACCAACAGTTTGCTAAACAGATCCAACTCTAAGTTGCAGATGTCATCATCCTCTCCGAGGCCGCTGGCCTCATAGGAGCCCCGCAACGCCGCAGGGATTTCCTAGAGGGACAACGACAGGAGGATGCCCTGCCGATTTCTTCTTTTACTCATCCCACAAATCCACAAGTTTTGATTTTTTTCATAAATAATTTCACATGTTCCTGTATATTTATTATGAAATATCATGAATATGTATTTTCCTGATTTATTATGTACTACTGTATATGATATGTATTTACATACAAGTATGTATAATCTAGTTGCGTGTTTTCTATGTGCTCGCAAGACACAAGAATGACACGACAAGCTACAGAGGTTTTCAACAGGCCTCGACCTCAGGGATGAAGGCCACAGAATCCTCTGAGTGCCATCCTGCAGGGAAGCTTCCAAGGGCACGGATTCATTGTGAAGCTTTGGAGGTGAATCCTGGATTCATTCATGAGGAATCTTAGAGACCCAACTGGTGAATCTCTAGATTCAAGTTACCTTCAGATGACATTCTGACTAACTGCGGCATTAAAAGGCCAGCTGCTCACTTTCCAAGGACTCGGGGGCAGTGATGCTTATCCCGTGCTCACAAGAATCACTGGGAGTGTCTTTTGAGATCGCTTCAACATGCTTCAACTGATGATGATGAAACTGATCCCTTCGCAGTTTTAAATACCACCCAATGTTCATTGTTGGTTCCCAACAACTGAAAGTATTTCATGCGATCGGGGGATGAGATTGTTACCCCACCCCCAAGAAAACACGCAGGAACCAGTGGGCTTTTACTTGACGGTTCACCCCACAAATCGTTGTTTTGTATATAGGTTAGTTCACCCCAGTTATAACTGGACTTACCCCGACCCTAGTGGATTTTTATTGGGATGAACCACGAGTTCATCCTGTGTAGGCAGCACCACCAAGTAGCCTGGCTCCAACTCGCTCCTGCTTCAAAGGTCACGGCCAAAAACTCCGCCGAGCCCTCGGGCAGTCTGAGGAGCTTTGGGTCATCCGCTGGCAACCAGCCGAAGGTGAGATATGCACAGGGCGAAGCGAAGACCCAGTACCTGGACCATCCTAGATCCCAGGAACATGACATGTTGAGGTAGTTATTAGGAACATACCAATCCGCAACATGACATTTTCATACAAGATACTAATCTACCATAATCTACCAGTTGTTTATTAACAATATTTGCAAAGAAATAGATGAATAGTGTGATACAAAAAGGGCATACTGAGGTTGCTGGGAACCAAAGGTCCCGGACCTGGATTTGGGGGTGTCTGAAAATGGAGAATGTCTCCGATCATGGCCATTTGATGGGGAAAATGAATGAACATGATGATTTATAATCAAAATTTTGGGCACACTATTTTCAGGCAAACCGATTTCAGTTTTTTGGCTCGGAAAGAAGGTGGCAAATTAAGCAAAATGGTTGAACACCCATCCTTTCACACAGAGTCCCAGTGGACAGACCGAATTTTGTATGGACAATGGGAACCGTATTTTTTCATTTTTATTAGTCACAATCAATTTCACAATCCACTTGTTCGGGTTTTGTGATTTTGAACATAAAACTCATTCGGCTATGGGCTAAAACCATGTCAAACCGTGGCTACCCCCAGAATAAGGCGCACTGACTCTGAATGGAGATGACAATGGACGTCCCGCCTGATGCTGATACAGCCGTGGGGATCATCACATTGACATCGCGTTAACGGTAAGGGTGGAACATAACCATACACAACCTATATTTTGAATTTGCAAACAAAGTACACTGCTCTTGTCGAAGAGCGAAACACTTCGCGACTCACCCCTGGATCTTAAGACTTCACCAGGCATCTCCTCCGAATCTATCAGCATCCAAGCTGTGAGCACACGAAGACCCTTCCAACTAATCCTTCGAACGAATTGACAAAACTTGACATGTCAATGGGACAATCTGATGATCAACCCACGGGGGTTGGGGGTGCACTATTTTCCACAAAAAACAAACGTCCATATTCTGCTTTTTGAACATGGACAGAGGAGCCAAAAGTTGCAGGCCAAACCACTGCTCCGGGCTGTCATCCTTCACTACTATTACAGCGAGTACTATTAAATAGAGATACATAGATCTGATCGAATCTAATCAGATCTAATCAGATCGATTGAATCAGATCATATAGATCATCATTTGCAAAATTGTTTGAAACACACTCATATCCCATAAACATTGGTGACCATTGGTGACCAATGTCCCATCAAGCTGCGAAACAACAACCGCCCAGACCTCCAGGTTCCAGGGCGAAAATCCAATGGAAGTTCTCCTCTTCCAAGCTGGCTCGCGCCTGGGGCGCCAAGCTTGGGTCCCACATAGCCAAGTACTGATACATACTTTTTTTTCAACAACTATGTGCATATCATGTAATATATCATAATATGACATGTATATGCATTAATATATTGTATTATATAAAGGTATTATAATACATATTTAAACCACAGTATATACCTTTCATTTTGTTATTAGTAATAGTTTATTGCAGTTTTATTGCAAATTCAATGCCTGAATGCCTCAAGGTCGCAAACTCATTGCGCTGGAATGGAGCAAAAAACATGTTATTTATCATCCCATCACACCTGTATTTCATGAATTAACGCGCCTCAATCTCTGCCTTGGACACCAAGACATAGCGTCGCAACTGGGCCTGTAGGAAGAGCCATATTGCCACGGGTTGATGGAGGATTCATGGGGATATCATGGGAATATCATGGGAATAGAAGGCTTAAACCAGACATTTTATGGGAATGTAATATCAGGCATTATCAGGCGGATATACCCATCATGCGGATTGGTTCGAATTTTGGCAGGAAACCTGGTTGCAACACCCCAAGTACGTGCCCAGCATTCGGGTCTGGGAAACCGCCAAGGAAAAAAAAGATGAGAAACTGCATCCTGAGGATTTCGAGCTTACCTGACAAACAACCCTGAAACATTCGAATTGATCAGTAAATGGGGTTTATCCACAAGTTGGCACTGAACATCTTGAATGGTAGATTTGGGTCGTATTGAGGTGATCTGATATTCCACCACATCCAGTGACTCTTGTGATATGTTGCCAAACGACAACTGATCAATGGTCCTGTGTTGCTACAGTAAATTTTCAGACCCCAAATCCAACCATTTGTGTTTGTTTACTTTCAAGACTTCAATGTCTACAAAGAGTAATGATAAATGATACATCCGAAACATTCCGAAACTGTTTCCAAATATTTTGGATGGTTGTAGAATGTTATAAAGTTTACCCTTCAAGATCTAGATATAGAGACTGAGTTTCCGGTCAAATCCTTACAGCAAGGGTAGCTTACTCGTCCCATTGCAGCACATATTTATGGTGATGGTATATGAGTGTCACACATGGAGGAACATAGCAGGATACCTCAAACAATCCTCCATTTAGGGCTTTGAGCTCACATGCACATTTACACTATTTTATAAACCAAACCTCCATCAAACTCAAAAAGACACCAGGTTTGATCCCGATTTTCGCTAGGGAATCCCCGAGGTTCTGTGTATTAGCCAATCAAACCCAAGCCTCATGCTACGTTAGATTGCATGCAAGAAACTACTGCATGGCTGGTACAATTCTATAGTGTACAGTAATTGTAAATCTCTTATCTGTATATCATTCTGTATCGATATCTGAAACATATACCCCCTGGTAAACTAACATAGCTATGGAACATCACCCTGTTTCAAAGATAAATCAATTGTACATGGCCATGTTCAAGAGCTATATGAAATTACAGGAAGGGTAAATCCCATGAAGTGGATTATAATCTCATGAAATCTCATAGAGATCCCATGAACTTCCCATGAAAACCAGAAGATGTTTCTCCATTCTTCCAAGGAGTAACCAACTTCCTCAACCGGACCTTCGCAGCATCAGCGAAGACCACTTTGTGCGTGCCCCGCAAGTTGCTGATCTCCACCAAGGAGTGCCTGGTGCTGAGCCAAGTTGGTGAATATGTCTATGTAACTTTTGTGGTTTCTGGTAGATCTATCATGATACATCTATAACATTCTATAACTATACTGATGTTTATAACTTACAAGTGGGGGGGCACAACCTTGATCGGCTCACTGGAGAATCTCTTTCTTTTGGAGCTGAAAACCCAGTTCCAGGACCGAGAAGGACTCGAATTGAAGCCCAACTGCCAAAAAAGAACTTTGGTGCTGGCTTAAGATTCAGACATCCATTTTTCATCGTTTGTTTCTCAGTATGTCTGTATAATATTGTATAATCCCAGGCCCCTCTGCCACATTTCTACACCTATTCCATCTCTCATGATGTTTCAGGTAGCGACATGGACACCCCTTCAGGCCTGCACCCTTCCATAGCATCATCGAACCAAGAGGCGGTTCCCACTTTGGGGAAATGAGGCTCGCTGGTTCTGGAGCTACTTCATGGAAGAACAAATAGGTTTAATCGATTTTAATCTAATAAAGTTTGTGGTGGACTGGTAGACTGCAAGGGGGGACAACATCATACCCCAGAATGGCTGATTTGGCTGCAGTTTTGCCAATATACCTAGGCGATGGGCCCCTGCAACAGTCGTCATCTTTTCTTAACTTGACTATCAAAAGGTTTCAGTGCCAACAGAATACCAACTTATCATAACTTATCACAAGATTGCGCCACATCCAGTCAAGAAATCTTGATTCCACTAAGGTGCTTGGCCAATTTCCACTGTGTCTTTCGTTTTGCTTGAACCAAATAGCAACGTCTCACGCAGCATGGCACTGTGATATGTGGTAGCTCAATGGCCTGGCCCCCACTAGTGTCTGGTAATTTAACATAGCTATTGAACATCACCATGTTTAGTGGGAAAATGATTTTCAACTGGCCACTATCACCATATTTAGTGGGTAATTAATTTCAGGCCGCCATTTTTGATAGCTATATGTGAAGTTGCCGGTAGCACAACAAGCCCTGACGCGTTCTCCAGCTCCTTGTTGGGTCGGCATTCGACCTGCCAGACTCGGGACATCTGGGAAGATATATCCGACCATATATGGGGGGGTCCTAAAATGATGGATACCCCCAAATCATCCAGTCGACACGGATGACTGAGTGACTAGGTATAGGTTAACCCGGCTAACTTAGGAAACCGGCAGATCGACTCTGTGAAGGATGCAGGGCTCAGGTGACCCAATTCTTCGACCACCCAACATGTTTTTCAGCTCTTGGACCACAGCCGAAGTCATGGAACCCGGAGACTCTGAACCCCACTGGGATGCCATTTCTCAAACCAGCAGCTGGTTTTACTTTCAATCTCTAAAATCGCCATATTCGTTGGCATGATCGCCTCAGGAGGTATGGTCTTCATGGATGTCCATCCCCCTCAAAGGCACCATAGATCTCGACCCATCCCGACCTTCCCGGGGCAACAAAGCTCTCGATACCCAACTATGCAGAGATGTTTTTGTGACGAGGGAACTACTCGTGGTGAATGAATGTTTGACCCCCCTGCGAAGTTCATTACATGTATTGGGTATGAATGAACCGTTTTCACCTGTCTTTCTCTGGTCTCTTTACCCAGTAATTACTTCGGGCGGCTGAATGAGGAGGACAGTGTCTGGGCATGGGCACTGTATTTTCTGCAGCTGACGAACTATCCGAAGCTTGGAGAAATCATGATTGACTGGCTTTAGGCAAGGATCATATAGAACAATATCATGCCATTCTACGCCTTTACTTGCTTATGATCCTTGTTGTCGAAACCTGCAAGGAGCCGCTTGTGCCAGCAAGGACAACGCGCGAACTACTAGTTTCCGTTGTTCCCTGGAGTGGTATGTTTACCATTGACAGGACACCATTTTTTTACCGAATGCATCTTGTAAGAGTCCAAAAAACACAACCAATGCATGGGTCAATGTGATGTACATAATGCAAAACATGATACAATATTGCTTCAGCCGGTCAATGACAGCACATATCGCTCTCATTCTGTCAAGTCTATGGGAGCGTGGCTCCACCTAAAGACCACAAGGGTAGGGGGAGGTACAGAAGTGCAAAACAAATACCAGTTGAAACCAAAAACTATCAAATATTATGGTATATTTTGAATAAATATGATATAGCAAATAAATAATCTAAAACCAGTTTAAGACACATCCACATCTATACTGTACATATTATAAAATGAAACTGTGAGCAAGATGTCCCTGACCTCCAAAATGGCGTCAGCAGCAAGTGAGGTATGACTTCCCTCTGGATGCTGGTGATAATGGTAAGATGAGGCCTTCGGCAGTTACTTACCGGAACGATAATGATTCCCAGTGCCGGTTTAAGGAAACATTTAGCTGCCGACTCATATTTGGATGTCAACCAATTTGGTAGTCTAAATCAACCAACTGTCATATTGATAGCACCATGGGACTATTTTGTTTGTTTCTTTTCTCATGTTCGCTATAAAATAAACCGACTGATAGTCCCATGGTGCTGATGCAATCTCCATCGAACTTTTTCACGAGACCACTCAGCTCAGCCAATCGTCTTCCTGAAAGACCAACCTGGCAATCCACTGTTTCAACCCTCCTGAAAACATCACATGTTTGACATGTGCATATCAATATATGTGTATATTTATGCAACTATATATACATATCGATAGATAGATTTGATATATCATGATCATTATGTATATTCTATTTTTTGTAGTGATTCCATTGGGTTCTTCATCCCTGATAAGAAGATAGCTGCTGAGCTGCCGGGATCTGTAGAGATGGACGGTATTCCAGAAACATGTCTTTGCAACTCGAGATTCTAGATGCAGCTCATATGTAATTATATATAAATATATAATAAAATATAATATGATATAATATGATACATTATGATATGATATGATGTAATATGATATAATGTAATATGAAGTACAATCATGTATGTATATGTACAGTATATACATAATTATATTAAATGATATGTATATATACATACATGATCTATAGAAACGTATCTCTGTGTGTGTGCATCCCCCCAAGCACATAAGAATAGTCATCACCATCAGAGATGGTACGGAAGTTGAGTTGCCTACGTTTTTTTCTTGGGACGTCTATACCTATGTCATCACCATCTATGTATGTATAGAATACCTTTCCAAGTGGACAGTGATGGTCACGACCAAATGATCTCACAACATGATTGCACACATGCGTTAATCAATGTCAACAGGATGCTGGCTATCGGGAGAAGTGCTTACCTCTTGGGAAGTCTGAAATAAATCCAAATGAAGGTAGCATTCAAATTACTTATGTTTTTTCAACTACTCTAGAATAGGAAATATTTAACTGCATCGTGTATCTGTTCTATTATCATTTGTATGGGTCAGTAGACATGGTTCCTTATTTTGGAATTAACTATCTTTGGGATTCCTTCTATACACCACAACAAAACTCAGTAAATTCGCTCCAAAATCATGAGAGGTCGCTTGTGCGTGCAAATTCTTTGAACCTAATTCGGCTTTTCTTCAGTCCGCGGGCACGACATTGGCGGTTCCCCGTAGTATGATCGGTTTGTCTGAAAGTTGGGTCCCAAACATTTCATAGTTTATGAATGTTTATCATAACTTTCCACTTAAACATGGCCATTTGGGGGTATATCTCCACGTCCAAACACATCCATGTCATACATTGTCGGTTATACAATAGTATATATCCATATATGTGTATATATCTGCATTGTTGGAATGGTTGGTTATTCTCCCCATTGTATCCGTATTAGATTCCTCAAAATAAGGGTAAATTCCAATTACCCTCGTGCAATCTAAGATAATGGAGGAAAAGCGCCACTAAAGGAAAACCACCGTCTACAAACAGACCATTTTCCTGAGCTACGCTGCTATGTTCGATTACCAAAGGGTAAATTAACTTCCCATGTGATATCCGAAGTATTTCTATACACATGTTTCCACAACTTCCCCATTACTTTTCCATTCTATCACCAATTTCTTGGTTAAGTCCCGATGAAATATATACAGGGTGAGTCCCCCTATGAATTATAAAGCCTGTCAACTATTGTTATGTTCCCAAGAAAACATCAAATTCATCCAGTGATAAGCCATGCACCTCACAGCTGGGTTCTTATCGCCGGAATTCTCGCCGCTGTCCCGCAAGACGCCCAGAGTCAACTGCGCAGCAACACGGACCAAATCCAACCCGCTCGAAGATGGGTTAAGCCATGGCATGTATCTGACAAAGTCATTTAGAAATGGCGATATCATGGAGATAATATGTATGTGCGACTATATGGGAAGTATTATACAAGCGACAATATTGGATATGGGTAAGTTTGAAAATGGAGTGCAATCCCCAATTTATGGCTATTTTGATTTTTTGATGGAGAACCATATGATGAACCCATCTGGTGGAATGGGGTATATATCTTTTTTTCAGACAAACTTCCATCTTGCTTTGAACAACAAACGCGGGGGTTTCTGCTGATGTGGAATATCTATTCAGGACGCCCTGCGACATGTTAGAATGCTGGGACCACTCGACTTTTTCTCTGGAAATGGTATATAGTAGTTTGGGGATTTCCCAGCCAGGCACTTTTGAGGACCTGGTGCCCAGATGTCCCCAAAAAGGCCCAACGGTAAGCACCAGCAGGAACTCTTGAGTCATTGTCCATGACCACAGGTGACCACAGGCCTCGCTCCCCTGCTCAACTCCTTTGTCATCACAAACCTCAGAGCTTTCTTGGGTATGGCCACCCTTTTCAATGGTGTGCCAAAATTGCTGACACATGGCGGCTATCATTCTTGAGGGATAAACACAATGGTCACCTAAATTTCAAGTTGATCATTTCCACCATGAATCCCATTGTTTTCATGAATGTTTATCTTAGGACCCTTAGGACAAAAAGTTAGGACTTTCTCCACTCCGTGTGTGAAGCAGTAAAAGTGTTGTGCTTGCCGAGACCTAGCTGCATCTATTTGATTCAAGGCGATGATGGTTTTCGCTGAGTACCAGTGGAATCGACTCAAATTTACGGGTTCCAAAGGGCGTCTGTCAAAATTGCAGAACCGGAATTTCCATCAAATATAATTGGGGTAAACGTGTAAACAAGTTACGAGTACCAGTTGGGAACAGTTAGTATTTTTAGTAATTACCGCCCATCTATTCCAGTATTGGGAATGGCTTATGACATAGGATTCACCACATGATTTCTATTGGATTTCGGGCATCTTCGCAACGTCTTGCCTTGGCCCCAAACACGCAGGGCGCCCAAATCTTTGCACTTTCCGCGGATGCGGGGCTCATACCTGGACGATGAGGTAGTGAAAAACACTGCTGCTGAATGTAGGGAATGGGGGAATGGGATGATTATCAATGGTTATTGTAGGTAATTCCCCCATTCCCTACTAAGCATGATTTGGGATAAAATCTGGAAACCATCATCAACATCTTCACCAAAAACCAGCAACAAGAATCAGTACGGATTCCACCCTGGATGTGATGTGCTTATCTTTCTTCTTCAGTGGCTGGATTAAAAACCATTCATCCTTGCACCTTACCCAAGGATCAAATTGTTTGTGGAATTGGACAGGGCAACAAATTGACTGCACATCTCCTGTGACATGATTTTCTTGTTCATATTCTAAATTACCCGCTCCCACCACATTTCATCGATTGAGGATCAGGATAAGCGTTTCATTACCACAACATACAATAGATCAAACATCAGTAGCCCATGACAGCCTCCCCGAAAAAACGGATTGTTTGATGCCAAATCTGGACCACCCCCGTCCAGTTTTCTCCGGTCACAGGTTGAAGAGTTCTTGGATCTTCGTCGAAGCCTCGATTTCATCAACGGCTAGATCGTGGATTGGGAAGAAAAACATGGCAGGGAAGGATGGTTCAATGGCAAATACCTGTCACCCATCAGGTAATATTTGACCACGTCTTTTGAGGTGACCCATAGCAAATAACACTTGAAAGCACCAACCACCTGTGCAAAAAAAAAAAAAAACAGGTAGAGTCCATTTATTCCATTGGGGATATCCATACAGTATGCTTATTTTTGACTTATTGAGGCCAAGCTCCTGGTCACGACTTGGGACCCAAAAACCATTGGTGCTGATGAAACAACCCCTATCTTCAGGTGAAAATCTCCATTGCTGGCTGTAGCACCATGACAGTAGCAATCCACAGCACTGCCAATTCTTTCGCTCACCTTGTGGTTGACTTTCAAGATCTTCTCCTTGAAGACAATCTCAACCAACCTCGGGCCAGGCCAAAGTCCGGAGATCTCAAAGTCTCAGGATGCAAATACCTTGAGGTACCCTTGACCGAAATTGGATATCTGTAACCTGTAATATATATATATATATGTATATACACTATGTTCACTATGTGTGTACCACGTGGTTTTACATTTATACACATGTATATACTGTATATGTTTCGCCCACATCCATCAGATTTCCGCTTCAAAACACCTAGAGAATCAAAAAATCAATAGCTTGAGGGGAATTAGACAAGTCTGAAGAAATGATTGAATTTCTAGGGAACTGGGAAAATCACCTAAGAAAAAGCCTACGGAATTAGGGACATCACTCAAAATGCAAAAAAAAACGTGTTGGTTACCTTCCCCCTTTTTGAAGATCCATGTCAGACTCCCTGCTGTGCACTCCCTTTGAACTTACCACTGGGATCACCCAACACCATAGAGTCAGCTCCTGATGGCACGACGTAGCGTGATCATTACGTCCCAGACTTGTGCACTTGGATTCTTGATATTTCTACCAGTTAAATTGCACACCTAGACACTTCTGCATTCACATCCCTGATTCCTGGCGTCACCCTGGAAGAACACCAGCCTGCCGTAGATTTGCTGATGGTATTGCTGGTCAAAGGACCGTATAGTACGTCTTTCAGCCATCTGAAAAGCCGACAATTTTTGTTACTTTTTGGGTGGATTTTGATGAAAAAAAAATAATATCCTCCAAATTTACTTCTATTACACTGTTTAGATTCACTTGCTTCTGCGTGATTTTTACATGTCATTTCTTCCCATCCATTTGGGCATGGCACTAAATTATTGACCCGCATGGAGTGCACAACATATCGTGATTCTCCGGTAATCAAGCATGGTTGGCTGGAAAATCACCCATTTGTAGATTTTGGTTCACTGAAACCTCCATTTAGATCCATTGAGTTCGGTGATTTCACAGCCATGTTTGATGACCTGAGGGTATACTTCAATTATCTTCCCATGATATCCCAATAAATCCATATAAAATTAGGCACCATTACAGATTCAAAAATCCTAAAAAATCCATTCAATCTCAATATAGTTATTTCTATAAAATCCCGTAGAATCGTAGAATTCCAATTAAACATGAAGAATTCTCTGGGTCAATTGGTACCCCCAGTGACAAGTCTCCCCGTCTCCTGACGTCTTATCCTGGCAGGATCGGAGTTCCGTAGGTTTGAAACTGCTGCTGACCTGGTTTCAAACCCGTCACAAACATGTGTATGTATGTATGTATGTATATATATATATATATGTAGTACATACATCTCCAATGATACATGTGTTATCATATGTTTTATGGTCAACATTGTCTCAACAATCCTTTCCCTGATTTCCGTCATATTGGCTTCTCATCTTCTGGGAGGGCAGGATCTCTTGCTGCAGAAGGTATTGAGATGTTCACCGTACGGATGTTCAAAGCCACCACCTAGCCAGGCTTTCTATCTACATGTGGCACCAGCATGATGTCACGTGCAAAATGTCTGAACGTATCTGAAGATAAGGGAATTGCCACTGATACATGGCCATTTGTTTATATGAAAATAATGATGAATCCTTGGATTTTGGGGTTTGTTTTTTCACAGATACCTCCATGATATAAACAACTCCTACAGGAGCTGATTTCCAAAATTAATCAGGTATTCTTTGTACTTGGTGCAGGGTGTGTCTGAGGCTACGTGGTGTAACAAAAGCACTGGTGTTTTCAATTCAGACTAGAACAGGCCTTTATATAACGGGACAGACCTCTGTGGCATTGCCAACTCTTTTAAAGTAGAAGCAAAGGATTGAAACAAACAGAGATACTTGGTGTTATTATATATCTATTAGTCTATACATATCTATAGTTATGTATACATAAAACACAATATACATGTATATACAATCCCCACTGCGCCTACTAAACAATAAAACATCCACTTTGACCCTTTCAAAAATTAAAATCTAACAATCAAACATGGCAATGAAAGTCAGCCTATTACAGATAATTTTCCAATATGTTCCCATATTTCCCCGACTAATAAGATGACTCTTCCAGCACAGCTCCCTTCGAAGCGGCAGTGCAGCCATTTTCCATCGGGTTCGGAGCTGAGCTGCGGTGACTTTCCCTTCACCACCGACGAGGCCCGGGCTGTCAATGGAGGAGTTTTTGACAGGGAAATTCGAGTTACAGTTACAAGAAAAAACATTCAGGATGGGGGAAAAAACCATCAATCTAGTTCAAAAGAAACACTGAGGTAGATGGAAAAAGTAAAGCAAACTAACATGTTCAAGCATGTTCAACAAATTCAATTCTGGGACAAGGCCATTTTCATGGAACTTGAATGCTCTTTTGAAGGCAGTGAGACCCGCGGTGAAGTGAGGGGTTCACCAGCTCCGAGAAAAGCTCGGACGGCGATGTGAGATGCATTGGTGAAACGCTCTGAGCCTCCGTCGCGTGGTCGGGATGGACGATCGAAATCATCCCTGATCTTTTTTGGGATGATTATCAAAGGAAATTCTATGATCAATGGAACATCTATGCTATGATCAACGGAACGTCTATGATTATCAATTGAAATCTACAGGAAACCCTGGAGCTTTTGACTCTCAAATTTGGAGGTTCCTGGAGATTTCCTTCAAACCAATACCTGGAAATCAATTGTGTGCTGAAGCCGTAAAAGATTAAAAGGAGTGGTAGGCAAAAAGTAAGCTACTACTATTGAACGAAATGCACCAGAAAAATGATGAATGGCATGTCCAAAAAATGATGAATGGCATGTCCACTAACTGCTTACAGCATCCAGTAGACCTTCATGAAATACTCATGCTTCAAAAAGAGTTTGTCCTGTCAAGAATACTGGGATTTGCTTGAACTTGTTCCAAACATATAAACCGACACCCACACCTTCGGGGCCTGAAGCTATAGCTAAATAGTTATACATATATAATTAATACATATATATATATGTATGCTTCACGCATTATTGCCCTAGTTCATTGTCTGTTCTACTACATAAAACCTCCATCACCGTCTATACGCAATGGAGTAAACGACACGTCTGGGACAACAAAATGCCGCGTTTGCTTCCCATCTGAGTTTGTCTGAAAATAGGATACCCAAAAAAAAATCGCTTAGGTATATCATCCTTAAAAGTAGCAATTTTTGTCGCATACAGCATACCTCATTTGCTGGAAGCTGCGGCAAATCCAGTCCCAATCAAGGTTGGAGGGAGAATGGAGCAGCAACAACACATTTCTGATGCGAGTTTCTCATGGAATTGGCTTGGGGCTTCGGCACCAAAACCAACTTGACTTCTGGTGAACAAAAACATCCTCCATGATATTCCCATGAATTGATCAGTTTCGATACCCCAAAGTTTGATATTCCCATCATAATTCAGGTAATGGTTAACCCATGGTTAACCCCCAACAACCAGTGGGATTTTTCATGTCTTTTCCTTCGCCAGGCATCCTTTAAGGAGCGCTGGTGCGGTGGCGCGGCGGTGCAGAGGTAGGATCCGAAGTGTTTGTTGATTTCAAAGTGGGAGAACTCCAAAGGATTTGGTGATGGGTATAGTTTTGGGTAAATATGGATTTAAACAGTTTTGATATGTTTTATCTATACACATAGTATATACACTAGGTTCAGGACATGTATATATATATATATATTGATATATTAAATATTATTATATTGTAAGTATTTATATATCTGCAGTTGGATGGGACCCGCATAAATGGCTGATGTCTCGTATCGTCCTGACCATTCTTGTTTGGGTTTCCCTGACCAATCGATAGACAAATATAGACAACGTCCATTCACCTGCATTATAGTTTGTGCCAATAATCATTATTGGAAGCAGAACTACACAAGCACGCATGTGTTGTTCGTTCATGTTCGATCCAATCACAACCACATCACCACATCACACTAGTGATTCAAAAAGTACAGTAGTATGGACGTTTGGCATAGGAAATAGCTCTCGTAAGTGAGAATGATTAAGTTTTTGATTTCGAGGCATGCTGTCAAAATCCTCCTATACATACTGTTATCTTTTTGTGTGAATGGGTCACCAAGTGACGCGTTGTTGGGAGTTTCCCCACCATAGCTGGTTTGGACACTTTCTGGAACTCGACTTGGACGTGCTTCCCAGTATGTAAGCATGCTGGGTCCATGGCTGGCAAGTTCTACTAGACAATATATATATATATATGTATATGTACATATATATATATATGGGTTAGACAAGACTATAACATATTAAGTCATAAGATGCTATAAGATACCCTCTGGTAAACTAACATAACTATGGAAAATCACAATTTTTGAATGGCAATTTTCAATAGCTATGTTAGTTTACAAGAGGGTATGTTAGAAGTAAGTTACAGCCCAAAAAGACAGCACTGATTTCTATTGATTTCCTCCAGGCACTTGGATCCGGTGCAGTAGGCGAACAGGCTGAACCATAGCGAGCCATAGCCAGACATTGTGTTGTTGGATTGGTTATAGATGGGAAATAGATGGTGCCCCGCAGGTTTTTCCCTTTTTCCTTAAGGCAAACAGACTTTGGCAGTTTCCGGGAACCAACATAGAATAGAGATTTACCCAAACTGCTGGACCGGTTAGAACTATCGGGGTGGAACGGGGTGCGAAAATAGGCTTGATTGGATGTTTCATGATGTCTCATGTGGAGTCACGCAGTTCGTGGTCGCACAATCCCAACCTGCAATCTGTCACAATTTCTCAGGGAATTCTGCCCCATTTCTTATTCGGAGATTTCAGGCGTTTCCACAAGCCATCCCCAAAAAAGCATCCGTTAGGATCATCCTTTGAGGTCCGGTAGGATGGATAGAAAGCATCCAGAGCTCTGGTGACTGTCCAAACTCATACTAATATGGGAGAACATGGGAGAATTATGGGAGAACAACTAAACCAATGGCTATGAAATGTATCTCGAAAAACCTGTGAGTTTCCCCAGTCCAACCCAAAGAACTCCAAGAAATGGTCTGGAAGGTCATCAACAACCCCTTGGTCTTCGGCTGCAAGCAGCAACCTAAAAAGGTGAACTCGGTGTGACAAGGTGATCCTGGGTGCAGTGTCTATCAGGGCTACTTTTGAAAACCCCGCCAAAATTGAAGCCGTTGATGTTGAGCAAAATGATCTACGATGATACGGATATTTTCATAAGGCCAAAACACAATTTTAAACCAATCAACTAATCAACCATCATCGACCTTCTATATCAACCTGCAACCACGTGCTTTTTCCTGGCATGGTTGCCAATGGCCAGCCAATGTTGGTGGTGCTTGCTGACAATCAAGGCTGGTTGTTCCGACAAAATCGGGGGCCAGGCTGACCGATGGATGATCTGTTACAGGTTGATGGCCAAGGCCGACAAAAATGTGGCTGGCCATTTTATGCCATTTTGTGTGTGTGTGTGATTTACCCTTCCGTAAAACCAGCAGTTCGATCAGCCAGCAGAAATGTAGATCATGTTCCGAACGGGACACCGAGGGTTTTCATGGTCTTTCCAGATCTTTTTCTACGTATGGATGAAGCAACCGGCCACTAAGCACACTGGAACTTGGAACTGGCCATCGGTCACCCTCCTATTGCCACAGAGAATGACACAGCTGGATGGGAGATAGGGAATTACTGAGTAAATTCCATCCAATTTTGGTTTCCAAGGCCTAAGACGTCATATTTATGCGCCAGTCAATTGGCTTCTATAAAAGTTATAAAACATGACAAACAACACATGCGATATTTCATATATATATATATATCTATGGAACCGCAGGTTGCAACTGTGCAAACAAACCAGGTGATTGGTTTCTTCACACCACGGCTAGTCACCGTTTCCAGTGGGTATGAAGCATGCTTCCTCACTAGCCACACTCGGGAGGTGATAAAGTGGTTTGTACGAACAGCCAGCCTCAAATGAAGAGATTTCTTGGGCGAAAGAACGGCGCGCCACTTTTTCGCTGCACCGATTTCAGAGACCTGCCGTGGGTCTCCAAGGACAGCGGAAGGTCAACCATCCAAACCTATGCAAGTGTAATTTTTACCCTCCCGGCTCTTGAATATGGAAACATACTATCCCAAAACGGAATCCGTAAGATGATTAGAATATCAGAAATGGTCAATCTTGGGCTCTATGTTAAATCGGAGAGGTGTAGCTGTAGCTCCTATGTGGTGTTGCTTAGATCCTCAGTGTGTTGACATATGAGTTGACCAAACACATCCAAGATCTCAGGGATTCAGTGACCAAGATGTGCTGGTCATTGTTGGTCTGCAACAACAACTGATGCCCAGGGATCTGACATTGGAAAGTGTTGAAGCCTTCACATCTGCTGTACCGTAGATGGGCTATGCTCAAAATCCATTGCTTCGTCATCATATTATGGATGAAAATGAATGAAACTGGAACATGTATCCCCGGACCACAGAATCTGATCATTGACATTTCAGAAACTGTCAATCTGGAATTCCACGTTGAACTCCACTGGGTGAGGCGCTGCAGCTTCCAGTTGTGTCTCTTTGATCCTCCTGTTGTCCCAAATGAATTAGGACCTTTGTTATGACTGACTCATCCCATCCAGCTCAAATACCCAGCAAGAAACCCTGCTGGAATGTGTGGGATCCATTTTGGGTGTCCAATTTTGGGAGTCGTGTTGGATAGGGATAGGCTATACTTGGGTCACCATGAAAAGATGCTCCCTTGCGCTGAATCAACGCATGTTCAAACAAGAAAGAACTCGTGGTTTTCATCATTCCCTATGGATCCAAATACTTCCTGACAAGGGACTTCCTGACAAGGGACTTCACCCCAAAATCATGCCCCACACGCTCCCTCAGAAGGTACTTGGATTCATAGAGATTCAGTCATCTTTCTGATTTCAATCCG
Source organism: Symbiodinium sp. clade C Y103 (assembly GCA_003297045.1). Lineage (NCBI taxonomy): Eukaryota > Dinophyceae > Suessiales > Symbiodiniaceae > Cladocopium > Cladocopium sp. clade C. The sequence goes on along the minus strand of BGPT01000123.1, from coordinate 263,888 downwards.
TCCACGACATATCATAAGAGTCAAAAGAGTTAGTTGGGATCACACATCTGTTGGATGGAACCAAGATTGTCTCCGAAAGTGTGCCCTTCAAGTCTGTCTCACAAAACCAGAACTGGCCATGGAGGTTTCTGGCTGGGGAAATCCACTATACATGGTGGATTTTCCAGCACTCCCCAAAGTGGTCCCCTCACCACATATCGCCCAGGCCCGCAAAGCGCACCCGTTGTGATCCTACTGATGGCCCAGGATATGCCAGCAAGAGAGGCCAATCTGAGCAGCTCAAAGTGGTGATTTTCCATGGGGTAACTCATGATTTTGGGGTATCCCATGTTTTGAGAAGCACCCAATATTTGCCCATAAACGGATTAGATCATTTTTGGGGTAAACTATATCAGGAATGACAATGATAATAAAACTCGGAATGTTTTCAAGTGTCACTCCATTAAGAAATATCCAACTACAGGGGATGGACAAAGCAAAAAGCAAAGACATTTGCTAAGGGGTTCATGGAAAGTTGCTTGACCACCATCATGGGACCGTTATCAACCACCCCAGCTGTGCACCAGATCCAGAAACAATGTCACAAAATGATCTTGACTTTCCCCTATTGAAATTTGAATCTTCAAACATGGGTGTGGTATTTGAGAGATCCAAATGATTCAATTTATGGGTTGTATATGACCTATTTGTGACACGACGTTCACATGTATAGTACGCTGATGAATTTCCATGGAAGCTTAGACTAACAAGCTAAACAACCGGTGGGTTGGGGAAGACCTATTGACAAATCCAGGATTATCCAGGGCTTTTCAGGCGATACTTCACCTTCTAAAGCACACTTTGATTAGTTGGACATACCCTCCGGTACTCAAACGTGGCAATGGACAATCCAACATTGATAGATGACTTTCCCATTAAAACCTCCATTTATCGGCGATTTCCAATTGCTACGATTGATTACCAGAGGGTATTATATATACATACATTATACGGTATATACAATGTAAGTCATTAAAAGTCGACATGGTACCAAACAATCGCACTTCTACTTGCTAAAATGTTCCCTTTGTCATCCGAGTCTTAACATTGATCGACAATAAATACATCGTAGTACTATTTGCCTTTGCCTCAATTGCAAATCTTCTAAACCCAATCCTCTAGGGGGAGATTCCCAGGGTGCCGCACGTACAGTGCCCATAAGCAAACCTCAGGGCGTGCGTCGAAAATGGCAGGATCAAAGCCACCCCAAAGTCGGTCAGTCTTAAGATCTCAACATAGTCTATTCATTATTAGTAAGAATCCACATTTGTACTCTTGGATCACATTTTTTGGATAGTCTATTCTTTCCAATTTCATAACTTCAATATTTTGTTCAAAGCTTTGGAAACCAGCCTCCAGAGGGTCCAAGGGGGTCCCAGGGGGTCCCAGGAAGTCCCAGCAAGTTCCTTGTAGCCAAGCGGCCAGGAAGACCGAGCTCACATACCTGAGTTTCACCATGTTGCACCAAGGGTTTTTTCACCAATATCTTTGGTTTCAACCCCCTTGGAAGAGAGTCGTTTGGGATCCTCCCAGGTTGACTGTTTCTGCTCATCAATCCTGTATCAAAGACCACTGGGGGGTGTAATGAAGCGTCCTATATTGGTGTCAAAACAAAGCGACCTAAAAGCCCACCATGTCACCATACAGTCAGCATGTCTCAACAATCCTATTTTTGCAATGGCATTCTGCGATGCTGTGCCCATGGCTATCGCACCGAACAACGGCCACGACAGTCTACACCCGTATCTAATTGCAACGATCTGGATTGATCACCAGATTGAGCCATGATTGATGACCATGTGAACATAATCTTACCACCATCATATGACTACCTGTCAAAACACTGCCATCTTGGCTTGCATGGTTTGGCAATCTGGAGAATCTTCGGTTGTGACCTGTTCCCACTTATTCCTTTTATCCTGGCCATTTTGAGGTTTCATCATCTTCCATGTCAGGATCCTGGGTATGGTTCGCAAATCTGTATTCATGACTGCATATTGTCCTAGATTACGATCCAGCTTTATATAATAACTCCTCACCATGGATGTCTCGCTGAAATGGAAGAAGCTCTGAATTATCACCTCAATCCACTATAAAATAGTGGATGAATTACTTTGCTTCGAGTGATCCCCACCATGAATGTGATACAGATTTTGACATTCTTTCTGGCAAAACTTTCTGGCAGGGAAGAGGAGGAGAGGACAA
>BGPT01000123.1:210822-261139 GCA_003297045.1 Symbiodinium sp. clade C Y103 | reverse complement strand
CTCGCGGTTGAGGTCCGGCAGTGCCCACTGGGATCTGGAGCTGGCAGATGAAGTCCGGCAGTGCCCACTGGGATCTGGAGCTGGCAGATGAGGTCCGGCAGTGCCTGCGGCGATCTGGAGCTGGCGAGGAGGAGGCGGGAGGTGAAGGCGGAAGGCGGCGGAAGGCAAACCCCGCCTCCCCGCCTCCCCGCCTCCCCGCCCCGCCCCGCGTACAGCTGTGATAAAATCTAGCAACCCTCACCTGGCAGGTGGGGAACAATGAGTCGCCATGACTGTTGATCTATCTATCTCTCTATATATATATATATACACTGTCTCTATAACTATATATATATATTTATTATGAATATACAATAAAATAAATAGAATCTATGTATCAATATCTCTATATCATACATACATCTAAATATCATCAGATATCCATGCCGCCAAAGGACGCAGGGCCCTTGGGACCACCGAGCTCACCCCCAAAGACCTGCCGAAACAGGGCGGTGGGAGCTCAACGGCTTAATGTCATCCGTCATTTTGTTGGATCATCGAAAGATTTAGGGGGAATCTATAGGATTAGATGTGATGTAAGTGATGTATATATATCATTATATAATATATAATTATACCAGTATAGTAGTGTATAATCCATGAGAAAACTAGATCTATGGAATGCATATCATCTAAACGAAACCAGTTCCAACTATTAAGATTCATTTTGGGGGCTTACGACATTAGATAGCAGCCAGAAACCATGGTTTCGTAACGGACCTATTTATTTGAGGGCTACAAAAAAGACAGAGGTGTTCAATATTAGGGTGAAAGGATTACCTTCACCATGGATTTGGAGGAAAACAATGGACGTCTGAGTGACTTGAGTCATGCTGTTGACTCTTTGTTTTTATCGTGGAGTTCTCCTACATCATTTTGGGCTAGGTCTGGGAGAGGATGTCGTATTGGGCATGGCCGCTTCAGGGTTCCAATAACAACCCAGCCCAATTTGGCCTATTGTTTTGCCTAATCCTTAAAACATTGGGGTTGTGATGTGCCAAGCAGAAGCGCCAGTTGTTTTTCAACGCTGTCTTTCGGATCCCAGGTTTCAAACGGAAATAGAAACAATGGGTGGTCGTGGAAGAATCGTCCCTCCTGCAAAAACCAAATGGATGAACATGGAATATCTGCAACGCGAGGAGTTTGCCATGAAACGTGCCATTTAGACATACCAGCAAATTGTCTCTGAAACCAATTCCCGGATCATTGCGTAACCACAGTGATGGAAGCCATCTAAGGGTCAGGAACCCCACTGAGGGAACTGCCAACAAATGGTTACATGATGTTACATGCAAGAATTTGGAACTTACAGGGTTAAAACTCACTCAATGAGAATTGAATAACTATATTCCATTGACATCCATTGATATTATCCATTAGCGCCCAGTTGGATCAACCAGTGATGCCCCGGGTGGTCTTGAAATCCTCGCCGGATAGGTGGATAAAACATGCCATTTCTGCCATGGTTTTGTAGCCAAAAAGTTCTTCAATGTGCTGGTGTTAGTAGGTTTCCCCAAGTTCATGTCTGACTTTCGCGGCTACAGTGCAGCAGGTATCCCTCACCGTGTCTATAAAATGCACCACAGCCACAAAGAAAACACACCGGCCTTTCGTCGTGTTGCTAAAAGGATGACGCAACACACAGCGCAGCAGCTAAAGACCTTGGAAATGAGATTCAACCAATATGTGTGTATGTATATGTATATAATATATATATATACATAATATTGTAGCATATGATATATAATTATGTATATATTGTATATATATATATATACACACCAGTGGCAAGTGGTTGCGACCTCTGTAGTAATCAGCTTCAAAAAAGTTTAAAGTATCTAAATTCCAAGATCACTCTGAGCGGATGACAACTTGGGGATGCAACTCCAAGGGTATCCAATCGTAAGGGTCAATTTGGCTTATATGATGAAGCCACTTGATTTGGTGACCGTGGTCCCGGCTTTTAGAGCAGTCAATACGAGCTGTTCAAAAAACAAGCTTTTTGGAGGTTCATAATTTTTAAGAACAGTGGCAGGTATTATTTTTTTTGATGCTTGAAGGGTCAAGATTTAGACTTTCTTAACACTAAGGACGATTTGTTTGGATTTTTTGAAAGGCAAAAAACAGTTTTTTTCAAAAAAGGATTCATTGGTTTCGTTTTTGTGAAGAGACAATTTTTTGTTGTCTTGATCTAGGGATCATTTGTTTGGTGTTTTTTGATGGGCAAACAATGGATTTCTTGATGCAGGGACCATTTTTTCGAATTTTTGGAGTGGCAATGGATTGATGTCTTAACCCAGGGATGCATATATTTGTATGTTTGAAGGTGCGAATGATTGCTTTTGTTCAGTGAAGGCAGTAGTTTATTCAAAATTTTTGGAGGGGCAAAGGGCTGCTTCTTGATCGAAGGATCCTTGGTGTTTCTTGACGACAGGACAAACGGTTGTTTTTTTGACTAAAAAATCCATGTATTTTTCATCCACCTATCTTTATTTCTTGTTTGTTGGCAAGCACGAACGATGATTTTCTTTATCCAAGAAGTCATTTTTTGAAGAGACGAACAATGGTTTTCTTGATCCCAGGATCCAAATTTCTATTGTCTGGAAAAATGTAACATTGTTTTTCTGATCCAAGGACCTGTCATTTTGTTATGAAGGGAAAAACGATTGTTTTTTTCATCCAAGGCTTCAGGATCCATGTATATGTTTTGCAAAATGCCAAACGTGCGTTCTCTTGATCCAAGGGTCAGTTTATCTACATCCAGTGAAGGGACCAACTATTGTTTACTTGATGCATGGATCCATTTTTTCTGTCTGTAGGGACAAACGGACAAACAATCGTTTTCGCTTGACCCAAGGATCCCTAAATTTTGTTGACGGGACAGAGGATTGTCTTCTTGATCCATGGGCTCACGACTGATTCCTTAATCCAAAGATCAATGTTCTTCGTGTTTCGACAGGGCAAACATTGATTTTTGTTGCTAGGGTTCACTGGCTCTGTTGGTTTGGGCAGGCAACGGGACCTGTTGCATGCCCAATACCGTGCAGAATTGCATGTTCAATTTGTGGTTTTTCAAAGAACCAAAAACGAATTTTGTCTTGGCCTTCCCTGGAGACATGCCATTTTTTACGCGGTGACCAGAAGCAGATTCCATTTTTTGGCAATTGTTTCGAAGATAGCGAGGAAATGAATATGGTGCACTTGGAAACAACATCTTCAAAACCAGGGTTTCACTTGTCCACAAATCTCGGGGGTCCGGGGTTGCATGTTATTTGAGCGACAAAGTCAACCAATAAAAAACACTGAGTTGGAGACATTCGTGTGAGGGTTTGCTTTGAATTGAGCTCATGCTTGGAAAGACATGCAAACTTCAAGTATGTTTACAGCATGCAGTGGGACAGCCGGTGCAGAAAGTGGAGCGATGTTTTTTTTACATGGGCACACATGTAAAAGCTCTTGATTCGTGATTTTTCTCTGCATATTTCGAGCGTGTCGCGCCGACAGTTGACCTGGCTTGATGACGATGTTGTGGTTTTTGGGGGCACAAAGGAGTGCCGACATGCAAAAACAACTAGACAACCGCCACTCCCCAACTCAAAAGATGTGATGTGTTGGTTTCAGGTCAGCGGTTCAAGTATCATCTTCAAATGGGCAGTGATGGTTCTTGTTTTGAAGTGAACTACGTGGTTTTCATTGTTTTTCAAACTTACTTGCTACCAGATGCGGAGTGTCAAAAAGAAATACGCACTTTGATGCACGCCGAAAATTCACCAGCCGATCTTTGAAGCCATGCACGCAGTGGGGCCACGAATTCAAAATTTGTTGCAGTCAGCGGTGCTGACATCTGAGTCTGGCATCCTATTTGTTGAGCATCAATCCCTGGCAACAGTTTGGTCGCGCTTGGCCGACCAAACGAAAGCTCCAGATTGGAAGCGATTTTCTGAATTTGTTTCTAGGACAGCTCGTTCGTTTGTGATTTCCTCTGATAGTATTCAGAGTCAGAGAGGACGCTGCCATGTGGGGAATGGAGAAGCTTCGTCAGGGCTTCCCAAGATCTATTTTGCTGAAGTCTTGGTGATGCTGATTCATGATCTAACTGGGGCTTCTATAACCCCACAGGAGATGCTTTTGTTTCTAAGACAAAGGAAAGCAGGTCCCGGTGATGCACATGTTTCTTGTGGAAGCAGCGTTGGTTCTGATACGTCCTCTTCCGGTGGCGGTGCCAGTGATGAATGCGGATCTCGAATAGTCGGAGATTCTCAGTGTCGTGCTCGCAAGCTTTTTTTGCAGAGATCCGTGTACAATGCGTGTGCTTCGCAAAGGTGTTCAAGTGACTCACTACCAGATGAATCCCAGTCAGTTAGCAGTTCAAAACCAGAGAGCGAGGTTGATGTGCCAACTCTTTTGAATATGCTCCAGCAAAGGGACAAAACCATAGAAACGCTCAGACATGACAAGAAGCGTTTGCAGCAAAATCTGAGACGTGCCAATGAGCGTTTGCAGAAACAGCAGAAGACCCATGATTCACACATGCAGACTGTCATGAACCGAAAGGATTTTGACATCCAGAGACGGAACGAGGATTGGGAAGAGCGTGCCAAAAAGTGGAGCTGGCTTACACCAATGGGCCAAATCAATTTGGCAGTAGCTCGAAGATTGTATTTCAGACTCCGTTTTCCAATCTCTCATCCCCATCCTCCCCATGATCTCTATTCCTTTCTTTCCACCAAAGTTTTGATTTGGTGCAACCTGCCAAAGGGTCAGCCACCCTTGGCATGTTTCGCAGCATTTCTTGGAGGCAATGTACCCTAAACAAATTATAAACCGCATTATATTTATATTATATTATATTATATTGGTTTACTTAGGTGTCTCCATCGTTTCTGTGATTGGGATGTTACATAGATACATAGCTACTATTTCAAAGTTTTTTCCCGGATTTTCTGTGAAACCTCTGTCCTCTCTGTTGCCGGGCAGCTGCAGGTTCGAAGAAACATGTCGAATGTCAGTCAGGCTGACCTGGGGAAAGTTATCTTGGAAGATTTGAGCAAGAAAACTGTTAGCAGATGCGAGATGCGCGCTGGAGCCAGTCTGATAGCATCTGCAAGGCATCATTTCGAAATCATGAAAAGCCAGACAATGATGGAGAACATCGAGGGTTTCTCGATTTGCCTCCACAGCTACAGGCAAGATGCAAGCAACTCACGTCGAAAGGTTGTGGCACTTGAGCTTGACTCTGCATACCTGAGCAAAATCACTCCAGAGCTTGAGGAGCTTGTGGACTGGGGTCATTTCACTCGTATTCGAAGACTGGCAGATCTGGGTTTGGTGGGGGATGAGACCGGTCAGGGTTGCGTTGGGGTCACCCTGCGTGGCTTGCAATCATTGGGGTGTCCAACATGGCGAGAAATCAACGAATCCCAAAGCAAACTTGCACAGTGACTTGATACCAACGACCTGCCATTTTGTTATGGTTGTTGCTGTTGTGTTTGAAATAGAGAGGTGGCTGGTGTTTGTTTGGGTTGATTTAATCAATTTAGTTTTGGTTTGGCAAGGGTTGCTGGGGCTGGTTGGCCATTCTATTTCCAGATGACTTGGGACCGGATCAACTTGAGGCTTTATTGTTCATGGTTCAGCCAAACATTTAATCATTTTGACCACCTTTTGACCACTATTTTTTTTTGGAGGAGGAGGATTGGAACTGGCATGTTGTTTGTTGGCCAACCCAACAAATACGTCGTCGAAAAACCAATAGCTCGTCGATTCTCCTTCTTCATGGCGAATCACCATACCATACTGTTAGAGCATGGAAATGCCACTGCGCGTGGCTTGGGAAGATCATTGATGTAGATTGAGGTCTTGGCTTTGGATGTTTTGGTATTTTTCAACTCAGTTATTTATTGTTTATTTCCCAAATGTTGTTTTTAGTTAAATATGTTGTGCTTCGCAGTATCGCATAGCAACACATGTTTGTAGATGGAGCACATACGCTCTTTGCTGTTTATATTTGGTACATCAGGTCATTCACGGACCACGTCTTCATGGCGTGCACTGACAGGGGATCGAACGAAGTGGCTGGGAGACGGCTGATTGCTGCTGAAATATATGACTATCCAAACATCTACTACTGGGACCAAGATTGTTTTGAACATTCGCCTCATTTGGTTGTGATGTCGAGCCTCCTCCTCATGGACAAACTTCTAGAGGGGAAAGTGCCATGGCGCTACTGGAGTTCTCTTGCCATGTTCAGTCACACATGCCGATCTCAAGCCAGAGACTTGTACGAAAGTTACTGCAGTCACTTCGGGGCTCTACGGGCCAAAGGCGCTGTGAAATGTATGTTTCCTCGCCCTGTTTCACAGCGGTGGGGGCGAATCCACGAACTAGAAAGTCGCATATTGAAAGCTGGGTGTGCTGAATTGGCATCTTGCCTGGCAGACATCCTGACATCCAAATGGATTGACACGAAAGAATTGAAAAATTTTGGGGATGCAAATCCTTGCTCTGGAAAGTGGGATGCAGTCCGGCAGATTCGAGAAGCATTGCAAGCCAACAAGAAGAAAAACGATTCTGAATTGAAAAAAATCCAATCAGCAGCAGCAAGCGCTACACCAAACGAATTGAGTGTTGAACAGACAAAAGCCTTTTCTCTGAAGATGGGCAAATGGAGGGCCCAAACCCTGAATGCTGTTTCCGATCAACTTTGGGGACGAGCGATCGAAGTCATGCACGAATGCCGTGCTCCATTGATACACATTTCACTTTTTTTGAAGAAGAAGATATCACAGCAAGAGTTTGTTGATCTTGGTGGTCCCTTAGCTCAACTGGTTTATGGACGCGCCGCTGAAATCTTGGATGAGTTCACTACTGCCCAACAGTGCTTGCGTCAATCCGGCATTGTTTGCTCGCTGGGTTGAACTTGGTATATGCTTGGGTCATCGGCAATCGAGAGTCCAGTTTTATTGGTTCACCAGTTATCATGACTCACAAGATCAAAAACCAACAACAAAATTCCATTGGCCGGGTCTTATGTTCAGGAAACCCGTATGTTTGCACTGTAAGTTTTTGCTACTAATTGTTGGTCAGCGTCATTGTAAAGTCTGTGCCCCGGTAAGGGGTGAGGCGGATCGTTTACCAGGCCCCAACATAGCGCCCACAGGGCGCATATATATATATATATATGTATGTATAACTATATATATATAGATGATGAAAAACATATATTATGTCTTTACATAGTGTTACAAATAGCCTATAGAATTATCGATATGTCGCTAGACAGATGGAGATGCTTAGATAGATTCATCATAGTCACATAAACATAAGTATATAAACAATAGAATACGTCATGGACAGGAACAAGGAAGGAAAGGCCGAGGGAAAGAGATTCAATCAGATGGCTGCAAAGTGGCTCAACTGAAGCGCGTTTGGTTGGGGCACTTTGTATTTGGCAAGTAGGATACTAGGAGGGTAATGTTAACGCTGATGTGCTAGGATGTCAAGGGGAGGGTTATGGAATGATTATGATGATGCATGCGAGCTAGCATCATGACATCGTTCAAATGGTTGTGAAATGTACAAGTCAGTTGAGCCTCGATGTTTTTCGGTTAAATCAGAAGCGACTCGGTTTTGACTGACGATGTTGGCAGCCAGCCAACTTGTCAATAATCTGTTTGTGTCCGAGGCTGCTGCGGGGGTGCAATTTATGTACCTTTCGCTGTGGCAAAAATATCAGTACATCCACAGCATGGTCTCAACTCAAGAGCCTATACACCAACTTTCCCAATACATCCACTTGCCTCCCATGCAGTGGCCAGGTGACAAAATGATACAAAACTTGCTGATACAGTTCTTGATCTTACTGTTGATTGGTCTATTTGTCTTTTCACAGTCTTCCTAGGATCTTTGAATTTGTTGATCATCAGGGTTGTGGCCAGGTATATCTTCGGAATGGTTTGGCTCGTCTGACGTCAGTGAGGACGACCGGAGTTTTCTTCTGGTGGTTGCTGCTCGCATGCTTCTGCATAATGCTTGCGGCTTTGAGAGGCGGGTGGTAGCAGCAACAATGGTCTTTCCATGGAAGCTCCTTCTTTTGGTGAAAGCCCCTGCCAGAGAGTCTTGCCAGCTCCGTAAGGAAATTGCTTCCGAGATTTTGTTCACCAAAGGCAAACTAGAGACCACTGCTCAAAAAATCAAGAACCGATTCAGTCCCGAGCTTCTTCAAGCATCTCAGCAGGGAACGCTCCCTCCCCGTTTGTACTGGCTTTTGAAAGGGGTCTCAATCATGGCCAAAAGTGATGTACGTGAATCGGAACGGCTGAACAAAATGGTAACGCTTATGGATGAAAGAGCCCCATATGCCAGCCTGGAGCTCAAAAGCTCCAGACTTGCACTGAAGTATCTTCTCGGTGAATCAGGGGAAGGTGTTGGTAAGTCTGCAGCGAAGTGGAGTTCATTTAAATCAGTTGCCCAAAGCGTTCGCAGCGAATGCTTGAAATCTTGGAATGGCTTGATTGAAGTACAGGCAAACCCTTTGCGATGGGCTCCCACTACTGCAGCCCCAGATTGCGTGCCCAACCAGAGGGCATTGTATTTGGAGGGTGTCTTGAAGCCCACTTGAACAGTCATTCAACGCAACACATGTGGGCTGTGAGTTACAACATGGTTGCACACAAAAAGTTGTATGGAATGTTGGATGAGGCCAAAGATGATCAGAAGAATCGTTTGCCAGTTGCCTTCTGTGTCGCGTTGCGAAGGAGTGGCATGAGAAAATCGCTGTTTCAGTTTTTCATTTCAGCAGAGGTCGTTCGAAACAAGCATTACGTGCTGCCGACAGAGTTTGATCACACGACAAACACATTGACATGGAAAAGTTTGAAAGGTTTCAAGCCTTTGGTGCAAGTGATCAAGGAGCAATATGACTTGGTAAAGGCTGGTCACACTGTAGTCTTGATGCGTGCGGTGTTGACTTCTGTCGGATGCCTGCAGTCCGGACGTGTGGATTGCGCCAAAGTTGGGAAAGCAGTGGAACTGGTCAAATTGGAAGCGCCAACAGCAAACTTCATCAGAAAGTGCCAGGGCCAGCAAACTGCAGTGGAGAAGAAATTTTTGAAATCCAGTGCGGGTGTCTCAGAGGCAGCAGCTTCTGCAGCTGCTGCTGAACCTACGGCCGGCGGCCTTCGTCAGGATTTGCAGGAGCTCGGATTGAACATCCTCGCAGAAGAGGCAGAAGTTCGAGCGCGTGAGAGCGTAGATGATCCAGACGCTGATCTTGATGAGGATGGTTGCGGCCATGATTTCGAGGATTTTGTGTCAAGAGGACTTGCCTACTCGCAGGAGAGACAGGATGATCAGGAGGATGCTTGTTTGGAAGAGGCGGCGATTGAATCCTTTAAACAGCAAAGCGGTGAAGATGTAGCAGCTGCTTTTGAAAAAGGTGTTGCTCTGGACACCATCGCAAAGAAAGAGTGTGACATTGAGTCCGCTGATCAGCAATCCATCATTTGTCAGCTTCAGAACGATTCCAATTTGCAGTTGGATGCTCTTGATGCTACCTTCGAAGCCGCTTTTGCCAAAGCAAACGGGATGGACGTCTTGGATGGGGAGGGGGACAAGGGCATAGAGACTCACGGGCCTCCTGAAGATGGTGTATGGGATGGTTTCCAAGCAGCATTAACACAGATAGTGCCAGCCAAGTTAAGTTTTGTTATGTTCTCAGTTCTCTGCTCTGTTTCAATTTGACATTGGATGGGGATGCTGTTTGTTCATGTCAGTGTTTGCTTGCCTGCTCCCTGATTTGGGAGGGCACGGGCACGATACAGCGGAGTGTGTTTTTAAATCAAACCTGGTGGACAGTAGCAGAAATAATTTGAATCTTGATATCTTAACATGGATCCGTAGCTGAGACTCTGGGTGGAACAACTCGTTGTTACTGGTTCATTCATTGTCCAGTTTCCCGCTTGATCTTTTTCAGGCTCTGAGATTGATCCTGAGAACGTAGATCTTCGGGCGCAAACTTTTGAGGAGTGGGTCAGTCAATGCTCGGAAGGTTTTCGGCTTCTCATGTTGCAAAAAGATCACAGCGGGTTTGATGGTGAATTCAATGGAGTTTCAATTGCCTCATTTCAGCCTCCGGACCCTCCGAATGAAGGCCGTCTCCGTCGAGTTGAAATTGTTCAATGGCAGTGGAGTGGTCACTCTGTGACGACTCGTGGGAGGGTTGCTTCTGTTGACAAGGAGAACCGATTGAAATCTATTATGGCGGTTGGGGCCAATAAGGATCCTATTGATTTTTCTCTTCGAGATTTGGAGATCATCTGGAGAGATACAGGGGTGAAAATTGTGAAGGCCAAATGGAAGGTGAACCAAAACCAGAATGTAATGCCAGACCACCTGATGAGGGTCCTTGCCATGTTTCGAGAAGCAGAAGGTCACTGTTCGGCAGAGTCATCCAATAAACCCGTTTGCTACATTTGTCAGCGAAGTGAAAGATCTCAACTCCCTCTCACTCCGGCTTCGAGGTGTTGCATATGTTTGCTTTCTTCTCACAGCCAATGCAGTGATGACCTTGCGGATGTAGTGGCACAGGTGGCCTTGCATGAAGGTCAGGGCTTGTCTTCCGCTTCTTCAAGTTCAAATGCAGATGCTTTGTTTTCAGAGGGTCCGTCCGTGGCGCCTTTGTTTGTACCATCTGGGTTTCAGCTGCCACGCGGTTTCCAACAGGAAACTACAAGGCCGGACCCAGGCTGCTTTGATCCCCAGAGACTGTGGAATTCACGCCTGATCTGCGGAGTACTACATCATTCCAAGACCATCTAAGATTGATCACCTTAAGCCTTAAGATATTTTAAGATATGTTTGGGTTATAATATTTACAAGAGGGTTCATTGCTGAACTACATTGCTTCTAGCCTGGTGACGTTGACATTGATGCCTCCCAGAAAAAATCAGATTGAAGGTCTGGATGTACATGTTACACCAAATTTCAGCCCTCGCCATAGCAGGATATGTCAATGCTGCTCAACTTGGCTCCAGCGCTGCCGGTCCTCTTCACATTCTTCGGAAGGCTTTCCGAAATTGGCATTTCGTTTTTTTCTGCAATGGCAGCGGTAGGAGTGAAATCTGAAGGTCAGCATGTCAACTGAATGTTTTGAGATTCGTTGGCCACTTCATGCCATTTCATGCAAGTTCGGCATTGCAAGTGGTTTCTCCTGCTTTCATATGCCACTGTTTGTCCCACGTGTTTGAGTTACATCTCACTGTATGTAAATTTTGTTATTGTTCTTAGCTAGCAGGCTAGCAGGAATGCTGCCACCCAAACTTCACCATTAAATGTATTGGATGTGTTACGACGTTGGTGCCCACTGCCCACTCGGGTCTGTTCTTGTGTCCCTTCGGCCCGTTGGTTCCAAGCAGCAGGTGCCTCACCTGTGTGATGTTGGTCTGGATGAGCAGGCCATGGCCAGTTGGCCTACAAGCGGGGGCCGTGCAGGAAATTTCGAAGTCTTGTCAATTTGTCAATGAGTCCTGAACAAGAACAGGTTGGATGAAACGTGAAAACATGTTCAACACGTCAACTAACCCACAAGATCCACAACCTAAGATCGGATTGCTTGCCACATTCGCAGGCTCGGCTCAGTGTCCAGGGCCACGTTTTGGCTTGCATTGGCATTGAATTCTTCAGGCGGTGGTCGTGGGGGTTACCCCTGGTTGAACAACTATGAAATGAAAGATGAATCAAGTTAGGTTGTAGTAGTGAACAGTGTCGTCACTCTCACAAAGAAGGATGTTGCAGGTAACATCTAAATGGCGATGTCTCAGAATGAGGTGCCCTTTTTTATGCTTAAACAACCAGTTTTAGGGTCAAAAAAGGGCACCTCATTTTGATACTCAAATTTTGAGTCAGTGGACAATCCTTTCCTGTAAGTCTGTAAGTGTGCTTTTGCTTCCCCATTCCTTTTCGTATTTGTTTCGGCTTTTTTTCTTGCGCTGTGCTGCAACCACCGGTGGCAGGCTTGTCATTTTCTATGTGTTCGGCATTTGCCGCCTTCATGTTGATGATTGTATTTTCATTGAATGCAACGTCGGGGTCTGAGACAAAAATTCGAGCTGTTGTGATGGTCGACGGCTGTGACAGAGGTTGATCAGAGCGATGGCACTGACGATCATTGAGGTGATGGAACGTCAAATATAATATATATATATATATGTAATATATATATATTATATATATTGTGATCTGTTGGTCAATTCAATTCATTAAGTTCTATTTAGCAGCACACTGGTACTGGTACGTCCTGTCTATCTTCCAGCTTGTGAAACCAAGCAGGTTTTGCTGGAGACGCTTGGGTTCGTGCAAGGGATTGGCGGCCAACTGTTCCTGCCCCGTGATTTGAGGTTGCGGAGTCGCAGCGGGAGAGGCTGATCTGTTTTTCGAGTGGTTCCATGCTGATGGTTATGGGGTTTCATTTCGTGGTATTTGATGTCTATAAGATGACTTGGCAGCTGGGTTCAACTGTTCCAGGTTCGATGTAAGACGTTGTCTAGCATCAGACTACGTCAGGTTTGAAATCCTTCGCCTCCTTCAATTTCTATCTTTGTTTTCCATAATCTGGTGGAAAGAAGCACGGTAGAGATCGCCCAAGTCTTTTTCTTAGTGGCATACTAGACCTGCTGCGGCCGATCTTAGCCGATCTTCATGATTTTCAGCGTGGCAGGTCTCAGGTTGCGTTGTGGTGGTAAGTGGCCTCGGCCTTACACTACCGTTATGGCTAAATCCAATGAGCTGAGAGCTGTGGACAGGGGTGAGAGAATGTTTTTGAACTTCATTGGAATGTTGTGTTTTCTTGGGGTGTTTTTGAAAGAGTGGTAACTAATGATTTTCAGATACAAGTTTGGACATCTGAGTACTGTGCCTTGCTGCCTATGTTTGGGCCGGAAGGAACACAACCAGACTAAACGAGCCGAGAACAAAGTCTTTAACTGTAGCTGTTTATAGCAGTTTTCGTGCAGTATGGCAGCACGGGTTGAGTCATTTGGGTTGCTCCCCTTCAATCATCTCTAGGGCGCTGAACACATACTATAGATTTATAAAAAGCATGCAAGTATAGATCTTTAATCTTTTCCTCTTCCGCCAAAACATGAACCTCATATGTTTGTGTAAATGCGCAAATGCGCCCAAACAATTCAACGTTTATTTCAAAAGAATGCGATAAACAGCTAAACAGGAACCGCACCCCCCAACCGGCAAAGGTTGTGACAGCAACGAGCCTGCCTTCAGTACAGCCAAATCCTTAGACGGGCAACGCCCATCGTATCGTTGTTTTCCTTTCACACACACACTGATGCAAAAGAATCTGTGAGAAGAAGTCGGTGGTGAGTGGTTAGTGGTGGATCCGTCTTGGACTTCCATGTTCGCACTACAAGCTTTGAATGTCATTTGCTATTGTTTACTTCTTCCCGTGAGTTTCCCTTTGGCTCTTCCTGTCCTTCCTTCTGTTGCCGTGCTGGTCCTGGTGATAATTGAAACCTTGCAAGCATGCGCAGCATGCTCTATGACTACCTCAGATCTCAGAGAGTTCATATGTGTGTGACAGTATGTGTGGGATAGTTTCTTTTGCGACGAGGGCTTTGCTGCCCTATGTTCTTAGTCGTTTTCAGTTCTCAGCCTGGCCCAGTTGATTCTGGAGCAATGACGATTTTGGAGTCTGTGCGATAGAGGGAGCGTTTTGTTTTGGTGTTTCAGTGTTTCCTGCTTTCCAAAGCATTTAGGCTTCAGGCTCTTTTCAAACTTTCCAGGCTCCTGCCTAGACAAACATAGGCATTGTCCCATCATGGCAGGTCGCGCTGTGGGTGATCAGCGATTTGTGAACTGTATCCGTGTGATGCAATTCACAGACACTACCACTGTGAATGTGATGCCGATCGTTGTTCACAATCACTACAACCTGTCATTCCAAAATGATCCGACTCATGGGAATGGTGGTCCAAACGATGGTCGTCCAAATGGGGGTGATGGCCACGTTTCCGATCACCATGGGGGTCCAAATCCTCCGGCAAATGGTGGCACTCCGCCTTCCAATGATTTTGGAATGCCACCCCCCAACCAGTCGCCATCACATCGGGAGGAGCCACATGAGTTACTGGAGCCGTCAGCAGAGAGCGTGGAGGCACCCAGCAAACGCCGTCGCAAATTTGAATCAGAAACTCAGACTCGTTTTGAGTCGCAGCACCAGGGGTATCATCCTTCCCGAGTGGCATCTACCACAGA
This sequence comes from Symbiodinium sp. clade C Y103, assembly GCA_003297045.1. NCBI lineage: Eukaryota > Dinophyceae > Suessiales > Symbiodiniaceae > Cladocopium > Cladocopium sp. clade C. The sequence goes on along the minus strand of BGPT01000123.1, from coordinate 246,832 downwards.
CATGGGTCATGTTCACGGTGATGAGTCACCCCCATCACTGCAAGAAATCATGGAGTTCCAGTCATGTGGTCATGCGACTTCTCGTGGTGGATCAAAAGCAGAAGGATCCGCAGGTTCCACATGTGAATCAGTGCCCAAGCCAAAGCTTAGGCGCAGTCAGAGATTCCATGCAAATTCCTTGGCCAACATTTCTGAGGACTGAATCGGTGCCCATAGACTCCATATAGACATGAATTGCTAGGCTTGCCACGAGCATCACCCACTGTGGCAAAGCCATGGAAGCGAACCGCACAGCTACTGTGCGGCATTTTTCTTTACTTGGTGTTTGTAGTGATGTTATTATTTGGGGTTTGTTTCTCCTTGTAGTCGTGTAGTCTTTAGAGACTAGGGCGTTCGGTTGTGGAAAGAGGTCCACACATGAATGGAAAGACTTGCGCTGTGAGCGCTGATGTGCAGAAGCGAGAAATGCTTGCATCTTGCTGCTTGCGGTTGCAACTTCAAATTCGGAATTATCAGGTTTAGAGTCAGACAGGAAAACTGCAGACAGTTTTGTTTTTTCTTGTCTTGAAATCGTCAGTGAGGCACGAGACATTTTGAAACTACACTGTAGTGCATTTTGTTTGTTTGGCGTTTCCTGTGTTCTGTCCTGGCCTTGGCGGGAACTGATCAGACTGATGAGTTTTGAATTGGTGCAGTGCACTTGTGAGCAGGCAACTTCCATGCACCAGTCCCCAACAAAAGACCAGGCAACAGTAAAAGTCTATTGGTTGATGGGGTCTATCCAAAAAAGTGACATATAGTAAATGTATGGGAGTGTCTGCAACTAGGGTTTCCCGAAACTTGTTGTTAAAGTGTTTGTATTTATAAATATCTATATATTTTTTTAAAAAAAATATTTTTTATAAACTTCTGGGGGGCAACCTTTGCCCCCAAAACGGAGCCCCGACCAAATTCTCCCGGAAAAGTATGATAAAACTATGATGGTACCAAGGACATGGCATTCAAACCCGAAAATTACCAGTAGCAGTGATGAAGTACACAGTATACTGTAGAAGGGAACTTTTACTTGATGATACTGGGTTTTATCAGGATTTTATGAAATGTCTTTGCGCGCATGTGCGTATGTACATACAATGAAACATGTGCACATCAGTGTATTTGCCTTTCCATATGCATATACATATACATATACATATGAAGATATATACATATAAATGTATGTGTTTTCTTTTAAACATCCTTTTGTGTCTTAGGGTGGCAACTCAACCTTTGCCCCCAAAACGGAGCTCTGACCAAATTCTCCAAGAAAAAGTGTGATAAAATTATGATAGATACCAAGGCAACAGCATGTTCAATTGATGAAATGTTTTCAGCAGTTTATACTAAAAAGGAAGCTCGAAAAAGCCTCAACCAAAACCAGTTTTGGTTGGACCTTTTTTTTTCCTAAGGGCATGGCACTCCAGCCCGAAAATTGCCAGTAGAAATGATGAAGTATACTGTAGGAGGGAACTTTTACTCGATGATACTGAGTTTGGGCAGGACTTTATGAAAAGCCAGTGCGCAAATATGCGTACGAACATACAGTGAAGCATGTGTAAAGCGGTGCATTTGCAAATATCAATTTCAATAGACATATGACATATGCATGTGGAGACACATATTTTATATATATATGTACACTTATATGTATGTACTTTTCACATCCTTTTGAATCTTAGGGGGGCAACCTTTGCCCCCAAAACGGAGCCCCGACCAAATTCTCCAGTAAAAAAGTATGATAAAACTATGATAGGTACCAAGGACATGGTATTCAAACCCGAAAATTGCCAGTACAGTGATGAAGTATACAGTATACTGTGGAAAGGAACTTTTACTTGATGATATTGAGTTTGGTCATGACTTGATGAAAGGTCATTGCGCGCATGTGCGTATGTATATACAGTGCGATGTGTCTATGACCCTCCCTCAACAAGGACACCCCCAGACCCCTTCGGTTGATGGAATAAGTCATCAAATCCATGGGTTGCTTGCTTAAGCCAAATGCATTTGATGATAGTCATCACCAAACTTTAGGAACGTGGGAAACAAACTACTCATCTGGGTGGTTTGGATTTGAACCTCATCCCCTTTTGGTGAACAAGGTCACCAAAGACACATACACCCACAGACTTGGTTGAACGTTTGAGCCAAAGATTGGTGAGGCAAACCACCNATCAGGTTATTTCAAAAAACAGCTTGTGTGTTTGGTGACTTTATTCACCAATCGCCAGAGCAGTTTGGTAACTTGTCTCACCAACATTTCTTTCTCCCACCGGTTTGATGAGGGGAGCCACCAAAAACGATGTGTTTCTGCTCTGTTAGATGATGTATCTCAGCAAATTACCTTTCTTTTGATAAGTGTCGTCATCAAAAGAAAACATCCCCAGGTCCAGGCAATTTGATGGAAGAGCTCACCAAAAGACATGCTTTGCTGATTGCTTTCATCAACCCCCTGCATCCTTGCACACAGGTTGGTGGCATGGCTCATCAAATTTCTGTCTTGTTTGAATATTTGATGGTTTGATCTACCAAATCCACTATCATTTGATGATTTTACTCACCAAATGTCGCCTTTGCCCCCTTCCCTTTCGAAGTGCTTTGAATGAATGCCTCGGTTTGGTGGTTCTTCTCACCAAATGGTCTGCCCCTCCCAGGTTCTGATTTGGTGAGATATCTCACCAAATCCCACTGGTACCCCATTGTTTGGTGATGAGGTTCATCAAACCCAAGGAAGATACAATCCCTCCTCAACAAGGACACCCCCAGACCCCTTTGGTTGATGGAATAAGTCACCAAATCCATGGGTTGCTTGCTTAAGCCAAATGCATTTGATGACAGTCATCACCAAACTTATCCTTGCACCCTTTGTTTGATGAGTAGACCCACCAAACCTNTTGAACCTCATCCCCTTTTGGTGAACAAGGTCACCAAAGACACATACACCCACAGACTTGGTTGAACGTTTGAGCCAAAGATTGGTGAGGCAAACCACCAAGTCCTGGATCAACACCTGGTTTGGTGATTGGCCTCACCAAAACCTTTGCCTGTTGCCCCCCTTCCCCTTTCCTTCCCCAAGCATGGTGTTGAAGCTGAGGAACCCAATGCCTGTGAAATTTGATGGGGGCATCCACCAAATCTATGAAGACTCTTGGAAAAGGTGAGTTGTTTCATCAAAATCAGGTTATTTNGCTGAGGAACCCAATGCCTGTGAAATTTGATGGGGGCATCCACCAAATCTATGAAGACTCTTGGAAAAGGTGAGTTGTTTCATCAAAATCAGGTTATTTAAAAAACAGCTTGTGTGTTTGGTGACTTTATTCACCAATCGCCAGAGCAGTTTGGTAACTTGTCTCACCAAAATTTCTTTCTCCCACCGGTTTGATGAGGGGAGCCACCAAAAACGATGTGTTTCTGCTTTGTTTGATGAGGTGTCCCAGCAAACTACCTTTGTTTGATGAGTGCTTTCACCAATGCAAAAGGTTTCTCACCCTAAAACTTATATTTAGCTCGTATTTTTGGTGATCGATTTCACCAAATCCCATAGCCCATTCAGACACATTGGTGGCACAAGTCACCAAATTTAGGCTCGACCTTCTATTTTGATAACTGAAACCATCAAATGCAATGGCATTTGGTGAATCCATGCACCAAATTGAGCTATGCTATTTGAAATCGGTAATTAAAGTCACCAAATCCAGGCCCAAGCCCTTCAAATGATGACGTCAGTGATCAAGTAATAGCCACAGGATTACTTTATGGCAATCATATGAGCTGCCGAAATTGATTATTTAGGTGCCTATTTGATTGTACCCAAGAATTTTCTTATCACAAAAGCGAACAGGTTCTTGTGTTTTTTTCCCGAAAAAAAACACCGCGGCTCAGGTAGGAAGTGGTGTGCGCCACAAGTTGCGTGGGGCCCCTAGCCGTTTTGTACCAGCACTGACTGGAATTTTCAACCTGAGGGACTGGATGGGCAATGGGTTTGGGTACATGCGATAGCTTGCTGCACTTGTGAAAAAAACATTGTGGTTTTGTGGATTGCGAAGCCATTTTGGTTGTGATCTCATTCAGTGTTTTGCTTGGTGCTGACAAGCTTGAACCATTTGCTGGATTTAACCATGCAGTCCAGGGAGGCTTCCGCAGCTGATCCTGGAAAGAAAGGATTGGGCTTGCTGGTTGGTGTGGAGCCGGAAGAGGTTTTGTCCAAAGGGATTGATATCTACAAGCCTGACCTTACGATTGAGAACCTATGGGGGCCATCACCACCCACTGGAGGTGCCTTGCTTGACAAGGTGATCCAGTACTACGGGGATGGAGTTCATGATGTGCCATGGTTCTTTGAATCGGAGAATGGCACACAGCGCCGGACCATTGAACGTTCCCCCCTGAGCAGGGAAATCCAGAACTCCACAGTGCAGTGCTACAAGGAAAGGATCTTGAAGGAATCGATTAGCCAGGTAGCAGCAGGCGCGCGTGTCCAAATTTCATCAGAGGTCATGCCCTTCTCCTTCTCCTCATCCTCCTTCTGCCGGACCAATCTCAATCGCGAGCCCCAGCCAGCAGTGGGCACTGCCGGATCTCAACCGCAAGCCCCACACAGCAGTGGGCATTGCCGGGCCTTAACTGCGTATGTTGGAATATGTGTGGATAGAATGTCAGAAGATATGTCAGATAGAACGCCAGGTAGAAGGTCAGAAAGAATGCCAGATAGAATGTCAGAAAGAATGCCAGATCGAATGCCAGACGAGAAGCCAGATAGAACGTCAGATAGAATGTCAGGATATATGTCAGATAAAATGCCAGATAGAATGTCAGATAGAATGCCAGAAAGAATGCCAGATAGAATGCTAGAAGAGATGCCAGATGGGATGTCAGAGTGTATGTCAGATAAAATGTCATACAAGTGTCCGATAGAACGCCAGGTAGAATGTCAGGACATATGTCAAATAGAATGCCAGACTAGGAGCGAGATAGAATGTCAGATACAATGTCGGAATATACGACAGGTAAGATGTCAGAAAGAATGTCAGGTAGAATGCCAAGTACAATGTCAGAATATATGTCAGATAGAATGTCAGACTAGTTGCCAGATAGAATGTCAGATACAATGTCAAAATATACGTCAGATAAAAATGTCAGAAAAATGTCACAATGTTAAGTCGAGAATATATATTTATATATCAAATAGAATGTCAAGGTGGCGGGGATCACTCGAAGAAAGTAATTAACACTGTTTGTTTCCCGAGTTTTGATCACAGGAATGCCCACAGTAATATGGCATTTTGCTTTCCAAGTTTCTTTCTCTATCCAGAGTTGATGAGTTGATGAGTTGAATCTCCAAGACTAGTTGACACTATTGTGCACTATTACTGTTTGATGCTTAGCGTCATCAAGCTACCTTTGTTTAATGGGTGCTGTGACCAAACGAACAGGTCCTTCAGTCTAATAGCTGACGATATTGGATTGTTTGGCTATGTTTTGTTTCAGCAGCGTGCGTGGGGTAACTGATTAGAACTTTCTTAGAAGACTTGGAATCGTTGGAAGTCATGCCACGCCGCCACGCCATTTGGTTCCACCCTTTGGGCAGGAGAACCTATCTTCAAGTTCTCTGACCGTACTCGGTCGTATCCAGTAGAAGCCGGGACTTGGAACCATCGTGCTGCTGCGTTTTACGCAGCTGTGGAAGAGGCGCCCAAGTCTCCAAACGTGGAGCCTGTGCTTCGCCGCGGACTGATCTCAGTGAAGTTCATCGATTTCCGAATCCCTGATGCGATCTGGCGGGCTTTTATCATTACCCACAACAATTTTCACCAGGGCAGTGGAACCTCCTTCCAGGACCTAATCCAAGACGCCATTCGCGTTGAGGCGGATTGGGAGAGGCACGTTTCCTTCCTTGGCATGGGTAGCCAAAACTCCTTGTACAAGGCCACGTACAAAGAGTTTGTCCTTGAAAGAAGCATCACATCTTAAGTGTTGGCGGGTGGGGCACGACTGCTTTCCAACCTTGTCTTAAGCAGCATGTTTTTTTTAAGGATTGGACACGGGCACTGGTAGCAGAAAGCAACTTTTCAGTTGTTGACTATGAGAAGGGCAAATGGTGAGAACACAGTGCCTACAGAGCTTGGATGACAGAAGTCATCCTTCTGCCAAATATTTGGCAAATTCTTTTTCCCTTCTCAATTTCTCAACCGAGGCATGTTTTTCAAGGATTGGGATAGCTACCGCAAATCTTTGTCAGTGGCCCACATCCTGATGAAGCGCTATGGCATCTGGGAAGACTGTATGGCCTACTGGAACAAGCATGTCGATTTCATTTCAGCTGAGAATGTTATAGAGCCGATGTCAGTTGTGGCCACAATGCATGCCGTCATCCTGTTGGTCACTGGCAACATGTCCAAGTACTACGAGCCAAAGACCGTCGGGATTATCCTCAAGCATGCGCTTGCACACTGCGAAGCTTGCCCGATTTATTTTTATATACATTCTTTGGGAAGTAGTGAATTCTGGATTTCGACTCTTTACCATTTACTCACTTTAATCCAACGGGTTTCCATGTCTCTTTTGAAACCAAAGCTGAGCAGAACGTGGTTTTGCATCTTTTACGCAATGGGTGACATCATTCGGGATGGGATAAGCTGATCCGGCGTTGACATGTTGAGAGCAGCAGCGCATGGACGATTCTAGAAGTTTATGCATTGGCATTGGCTTGTTGGCAAGTTTTGGGGTAGCATTAGCATCAGGGAGTGCCGGGCGATGTACCGAGAAAAGCGTTTCCACAGAGATCTTCTTTAATGGCTAAGGTCCCGAAGGCTTCGTCGTCGACTTCTGGAGAAAGGCTTCCAGGCTGGACATTCAAGCACCATGAGCAGGATGGTGGCCGAATGAATTTGATCAACCTGCCCATGGCTGAGAGCTTGAGTATGAAAAAGATGACGGATGAGGGAAAACGAAAAGATGATTCTAGCGATGGTGGCAAGGGCAAGGGCCAGGGGCTTCAGGAGAAGGTGGCCAATGCTTTGGATGAGCTGGGGTTGGGTTCGAAAAAGCGCAAGACAGGAACGCATGATGCTGTGAACGCACATGATGACAAAATGGATGGTGACGACGGATTTCCGCGCGCCCTGGCATGTGCATTGTGTGCATGACATGTTCTTGTTCTTCGATGTTGCTGCGTAGAAAAATGAAGATCATTTCATTCGATCTTTGCTGATCTGCTTAAAGAGCTTGGAGGTTGAATCTGACAGAACACATTTTTGTTTGACTATTGTTGTTCGTGTAGATTCCTGCTGGAATTACTGGTTGACAACGATGGTGCCAGCGCCCAGTCAGTCAACATTCAGTCAACAAGAGTTGATGCAATTTTATTTGACGTCTGCTCCGACATCCATGCAATCTGTAAGGACTTGGGGAAGAAGAGCAAGACCAAGACTGTGACATGGGCGGCTTTGGGGACACCGGTGACATTCAGGCCAGTGGTAAACGCTTGAAAGATGCTACAGGCTCCAGTCAGGTTAAAGTCACCAAGGGCGACAAGAGGTTGAACTTCACGCCCTTCTCGGATGCTGAGAAGCAAGCCTACAGGCGACAGATCCATTCATTGGGTTGCACTGATCCAGCTGATGATCCGGGAGCACGGCCTGTCACGGCGATTGATGACTTTCTCCAAGCAATGAACTTTGCACAGACGCACATCCTTGATACTCGACGCATACTCGACTGAGTCTAGTTTTTGTGAGTCGGAAACTGACACTGAAAATCAAGTTTCGAAGGTCCAAGTCCAAGGTTCAATATCATTTCAGTAGCTGCCAAAAGGATAGTGATTGATAGTACGCCAGCTTCCGGCCATGCCAAAGGATATCCATGGAGGGCCCAAAAAAGTGCCGAAGGAAAGCCTGCACAACGCATTCTGCTTCTGTGTGGCTTGGCAGGTTGAAGTTTCTTAGTTGCGGAGGTCCCTTTGGAGATTGATATCTTGCTGCTAGTGCAGTCTCTTAGTGCAGTTGATTTTGTTTCCAGACATCAGCACCGCCAATACCTGTGTTGTCATGAGTCGTCATTTAGGGTTTCCTCAGCCGATTCCATTCACTAGCCATGTGGGATGTAGGGTTGCTTACATTTCTTGCAGCTGCATTCCAGACTCTTTTGATTGATGATGTGGCCAGGCAGGATTGTTCATGCAGTTCTTGTACGAGGGGCGGGTGTGCCTCAACGGGAAGGAGCTGAGAGCCTGGACTGCCGCACGAGCTGAATTGCAAGGTACATTTGTTTCCGCCATGGACTACATGAGACACCCCGCTTCTGATGCAGAGACATGTGCCGCCCAACAAGTCAACGCAATCGATATTGCAAAGGTGTTGCTGGAATCCTTTGTGGCACCACCGGTCACCAAGTGTATTTTTGGGGATGACGAGTCGCAGAGTCTTCGACGAGTGGCAACCATCATGACGACGCAGTACACACACATTGTTCTACCACTCAAGCAGTTCGTGGAATCACAGATGAAGTTGCCCCTGGTCATGCATGATGTCGTCAAGCACGGGCTCACGACGTTGCTTGGCTTCACACCGCTGTCTTTCTCTGTTTTAGTTTTGCTTTTTTTGGGGGGGAATTGTTTCGTGACACAAACAGAAAAAGACTCTTATTCAGTATTAGTTACTCGCCTCATGGCCAGTTTACCCAAGAGCTGCCTGCCTCGCTCGGAGTGAGCCTTGTATGTATTGCCGCTTCTTTCCAACCAACATATTGATATGAGATATGAGCGTGATCTTTCTTATTTTCTTTCCTACCTTCACGTGTCCATTTTGTCCACCACCGGCTAGCTTCTTCCTCCCCGAGGTTCCTGAATAGCCAATGCAAGAGGATGGAGTTGGTTGACATGCTTTGCAAAATCCAAGCTTGTTTGGAAAGTTTTCTCCCATTTGCTTGGTTATCTTTCGCTGTGGATGTCGCAGAGCTTTGGGTTCCAGAGCAGAAGTTTGTAGAAGGCACCCAAGAGGCGGGGCGGGCTAACTTGAAGGTTCTGAAGTAGTGGCAGGGTCGAAGATGCATCAGAGGTATTCATCATACAGAAGAGAGAGTCTTAAGTCTTGAAGCGTTTCGAACAACAAATGCTGCTTCCCTGCAGCACCACCAGGGCAGCCCCACTAGGGCAGCCAACCAAGCCAGCTATGTTTCAGTCATTTACTCTAGTCACTTCTTGCAAGCAAGTCAAATGTCTGGGCCTTTGCGCCTTCAAAAGAGAATAGAAGCTGCTTCCCCAGAGCGCGGCGCCAGGTCTTCACAGATTTCATCACATTGCAGAAGTTCATCGAGCTCAGGGTGAAGTACTTGCTGCAGATTGTTGCGTCTGTTTGCCAGTGTGCGGACATCACGCTGACGGATGTGGATTCTGCTCAGCTGAAGTTCCTTTCCAACCTTGCAACAGAGGCAGACGCCGTTCAAAGCTCGATGGAACTGCTTGCAGCTTTTGATTCCATCTTGTCGGCCAAAGATTGGGGTTCCAGGTGGGCAGCTGAGATCAAGCCATCCAAATGCATTCAGGACCTCTTGACAAACATCCAGAAATTCCTTCGCATTGCACCGTCAGAAGAGTCATTGGAGTGCCGAAGTTCAGCCCTCGCATTTCTGCGCAAGAAGCGGGAGGCCGGGGCAAAGGCAGCGGACGCTAACGCAGAAGAGAAACCAGAGGCTGAGGCTGCTCAGGTGAAAGATGAAGTCGAAGCTTTAGACGGAGGCCAGCAACGCCAGAGTGAACTTGCAGAGCAAGATTTGTTTTGGGGCTCGTGGTTGGTTTGCAGATGTCAGCTCGATAATTTTCATCTCCCATCCTGAGGATGTAAAGAGGGGTGAACAATTCACACCATGCCCGACCGTGTCCAACCCACATTGCCTGCGGATGTTATCATTTATCGATATTGCTGAAGAGAATCTTGATAGTCACCAGGGTCAGCGGGCTGTGAACGTACTCGTCCTTGCAGTATGCAAGCAATTTGTTCTGTAAGGATAATTGCGATTCAGATTCAGATTTCTTGCAAGCCTTGAAAGGTGACATATATGCTAATTTAATACATACATACATATATATATATATATACTCATAGAATTCTTAATTTTCCAAAGCTACTAATGACTAAGTTTCGCTTTGGCGCCACAGCAGGAGAAGAAGAAGAAGCCAAAAATAAGGCTAAGGATGCGGAGGAAGCCCAGAATGCCGAGGGCGCAGCAGAGAAAGCAGAGAAGGCCCAGCTTGAAGCTGTCACGGTTGTCGGGTTCAACGAGTATATGTCTCCCCAGATGAAGGCAGAGGTGGCAAAGTCACCAGACGTCAAAGCCCTCAAGATCCCATTTGGAGCTGCCTTCCTCAAGAAACTGGAGAGCCAGTTGAATGTTGTTGTTTGGGACATGTACCATGCTCTGACCGACAAGCAGGAACATATCATTGTGAACTTGAAGTGCATTCAGGCCAGCAAGGCCAAGCCAGATGCCCTCCAAGCTACTTACCCATGTCCCGCGAGCACGCTCCTTCCGTTTGCCAATCGCGTGCAAACGATCCAGTGCAAGGGATCCATTTGGTTTGGCAAGTTCTTTGGAGTGGCTCGTTGTGGCTTAGGTATGGAATCTTTTTAGGGCCTTTTTGTCTCCTCATCATCGACTTATCGACTCATAATTTCTTCTTCTGTTGAGATTGTTTCATCGGCTGGATATCATCCACTGCCACTGCCATAGCATATCATGATCAACTGGTATATCAAAAGAACGCGTTGCGGTCGTGGCCGCAAAGGTGTTGCCAATGATGTTTTGGACCTCAGGTGAATTTCTACATGGAGCCCATCAACAATTGCTTGAACAGTGACTTCTGCATTCCTGCCTGGGCAAACCGAACCGTCAACAGAGCAGACCAAGCTTACTTTGATTGTGTCCTCAGGCAGGAGAATGTGGTGATTTTCAAAACCGGCGCGGGCTTGCTTGACTTCGAGACAAAGTATCTTGGGCAAAAAGATGAGAAGACTGGCGAGTTCATCCACAACAATGAGGTGCTGAAAAGGATCCTTGACAACAAGTTGCCTCATGTTGTTCTTCCAGTCTCCATCCAGTGCTTGACTCCCGTTTCTGACTTGCAGAAGAAGATCGAGAAAGATGTGAGTGATCAAAAGAAAGCCCTTGAGAAGCAAATCAGGTCTTCGATCTCCAATGCTTTGAAGACCAAGGCCAAAGCAGTGCAGAAGAAGAGGAAAGTTGACGATGTGGAAGGTGAGGCTGGTGCGGCTGTGCCTAAGCAAACCAAGTTCATTTTCGAGACCCTCGGCTTAGCCATTCCAAAGGAGAAAGATGAACAGGTCAAGGTGCTGCAAGCCTTGATTGAGAAGGAGTCTACCTATGAAGACTTGGTGCAGAAGTCCATCAACAGCATCAGCTTACCGACCAAGATTCCGTTGACGAGGTTGCAAACAGAAGATGACAAATCCAAGCAGAACAGGCAGAAGCTTTTGCAGCAAGCGCTTGCCCAAGCACAGGCACAGAGCAGCGAGTCTTCCTCGGCCAGTGGTCATTGCAATCATTTCGGCTTCCAGGCAGCAGTCTCCAATGCTGAGAAATCCGGTGAAACCTGTCAGGTGAAGGACTGATTCGCTGACGCATTAATAAAGATTCTTCCTTTTTCACGGCGGTTTTTGTTTGAACATGCGGCGTGAATACCTTGTCATTTGTGATGCTGTTTGCCCCCATGCCGGCTCAGTGCATGTAGTGCTTGCTAAGTTGTGGTTGATGTCTGTGAAGGTCAAGGTTATTTACTGTAAAGCTTGGTGAATTCTCCATGAAAAAATGCAATGCGTGATGTTTTGGTATTTCTCGACCTGACGTTGCTCAGTGGACTGCGGACCCCTTCAGCTCAATTCCATTTGCCAGTATCAAAGCATTCACATTAAGTCTATCATGTCATTTGCTTTCGACGGGTTTGAAGTGATTGACTGACTGACTAGCTGTCGCGAGCCAGACGGAGGAGAAAAAGAAGGTCAAGAATGTTGTGAAGGATATCTTGAACCTCGCAAAGCACATGCTCAAGTGAACTGTGCTTCGGCATACGGAGAGAGAATTGATCGTGGCTGGGAATTGGCCATGAGATTGGGGCGATGCCGTGAGCCAATCCACCGCCCCTGTGGGGTCAGCCACGATTCCAAAGAAGCTAAGGTCTAAGATTGATCATGTCGATCATGTTGATTTGGCTGCGATGGAAGTAAGATTGCTATGATGATGTATGTGAGGTGGCTGCTGTTCGGAAATGAGAGTTCAGTAGAATGCTTGTGTAGCATTTTTTTTGGCTTTGCGCCGCAATTTGTTTCCAGTGTGCGTGCACACATGTTGCACACCATGGTCACACTGGTGACGGTCGGTGCAATGTTCGTTGTTGCTTTTAGTTCTCTTTGCTGGTTGTTGTTCCTTCGCCTATCTGTGCTGTAGCGGGCGTCGCATATGTACAGAGTAGCGTCCATACCAACTTGCGCCCAGATATGCCGCTTGGGAGTCAGCTCGGTTTGGCTTGAGGCTTACCCTAGCCTTCAGATTTCTATCAACTCCTGGACTTCTAGATCCGTCGCAGTTTGTTTTGCAAATTTGTTTGAAGGTCAGGCTTAGGTTGGTGAAAGCGATGATTTCCATGGTAGTTTGATGCCAATTATGTCAAGCTGTTGTTTATTATTCAGCTCAGCCAGGCCGAGTCTAGCAGGGCCAAGCGGTTTGAGCAGTGTGCAGTGTGCAGCGCAATGATGGTAGTTCCGTTTGTTTTCTTCTCACACCTTCTCTAGTGATCAAGACAGCCAGTCGCAGAGCTCAAGGGATCAGATGAGAAACGGATATTCCTACTTGCTGCTTTCGACTGCTAGCTTCAACCAATTTTGTTGACGTTAATTTCAACGTCAGGAGAGCCATCTGCGATTATTGATACATGTCAGTAATTGCAATCGATCGATCAAGAAAGTTTGTCATGCTGTCAGTGGCTGCGGCTCATTCAGGTAGTGCCACAGCAGTGTTGCGGCCACTAAGGCAAAAGCGTCACTTCACTTGAATTCGAACTGTTTGCCTCGTGCCTTTGGAGAGGCACAGGCGCACAGCATGTGGAGGGCCGGGCATGTTGTCGGGTGGCCAGCTGCAAGATTTCAGCAAGCGGAACTTTATTCCCACGGCAAAAATCAACTTGTTGAATCGTTGAGGTGGTAGCTGCACTAGGAGTTCAGGTCAGTCAACCTTCAGACTCCACATGTCACGGCATGTTTTGCTTTGCTTTGATCTTAATTAGGGAACATTTCTTTGCTGAAAGACATGGACAGTGCTCCATTGCCCACTTTCTGCCTGTGTGCCAGTGCGCACACTTCCTCGCATAGTATTGATCCTGCACGCTTGCATGCAGCTCGCCTGAAGGTTGTGCTCTCAGAACAGCATGCATCTGCAGACTGAGATATCATCTGAACAGACACATCACGTCACATATTTCTGCAAGACATTGTTGGCATGCAGTTTTTTTTCACGTAGGTCGTCACGTTCTGGGGAACTTGTTGCAAACGTTTGTGTCAACAGACCAGACGGGCAAACGAGACGTGCTGTGAGCGCAATTCCTTTTCGGGCCATGGACAAGTTCGTGAGAACATCGTCCAAAGAGCCAAGCCAGGTTCCAAAAGCATTGGCATCAGGGCAAGTCGATGGATTCGATGGAGTGGTTGTCCGTGGGAGTGAAGCTCGCTTCATCTTGGATGGCACCCAAGACATGATTGTTATGCCATTCCAATCCAGGTCTATGGGAACTGATGGGGTCTTCTACCTGCTCATTCGGCATTGTGACACATCGTTTGCTGAACTTGCAGAGTCTTGCTCTGATGAGAGCCAGAGAGAAAATCACATCTACAGAGTGGTTGCATCCTTGAAGTTTCTCGCCAACAAACGATATGACAATGAGACTGCAGCCAGTCAGTTCAATTGCTTTCCCAAAAACGAGCGCGAGCTGGCCACCCTTCGAGATGACTTCGGCATTGGCAGCGTCAAGACCATGAAGACCAGCATTCTATGGCACGTGAAGGTCATTGAAACCTTTGACCCCGTGAAGTGCATCTCCTATGCCCAGGCATCCTTGGTCTCAAAGACACCCGTAGCTGCAGGTGGCTTGGTAAAGGTGTTGCGCCCAGACTCTGCACACGGTCCAAAGGATTGCCGGGCTTTTTTCCGCGTGCTAGGCTTTGATGTTCTTCTTGTTTTTCAATTCAGAGGCAGGCGGCAGGCTCATAGGTTGACAATGTGTTGTTGGCCGCTGGCCGGTCGCTCCTAGTTCAATGGTTTGTGAATTCAACTGCTGCGATTTTTTTCCAATCTGTTTTGAACTGATACAGAAAGACAGAAAGAAATTGCTGCTCAGACTGTCAGCTTTCAGTTTCAGGAGCTTGGGCCTCGCTGGGTTTCTTTTACTTTCCCATCTCTGGCAGATTCAGCTTCGGCAGCTTCGGCGCCTCCAGCTTGCTCGGCAAAACCGTCGTCAGACGAGTCGCCAGAGCCGAAAAGTTCAGAGCCTCCGATGCATGCCTTGCAACATGAAGGGGGTCCAGGTTGTGGTGATGGCGGTGATGATGATGATGGTGAAGTGGAGCTCTCCCAGCACTCCCTAGGATCCATTGAGCGAGAGCTCGCCCGTCAATTGGATGGGCAACCCTCAGCAGATGATGTTGAAGTTTGTGATGGCGCTGCCCCGCCTGCGTCAGACACGGTGGCAAAGACACAGCCAGAGGCAGCGACAGAGATTGCCGCATCAAGTGAAGTTGGAAGCGTTGCCCCGGTTGCGCCAGACATGGTGCCCGAGACAATGCCAGAGAGAGCGCCCCACACTTTCGCGGACAACACCTTTGCGGAGAGTGAACCTGGAAAAGCTGAGAAGATGGAGTGTATGGCTGTTGAAAAGCCAACGCCAAAGACTGATGAGACAGCTGTGGGTGAGCCGGCTGACACAGCTGGAGCTTCGAGCCTTGAGAAAGACTGTCAAATCAACAAGTCCAACAAGTCAGATGAACCTTCATCACCAGGACCAGCTTCTTCCGAGCGCAGGAAACCAGAACGAACCGAAGCAGACCAGCAGTTTTCTCCAGAAGTTCATGACGATCTGTCGCCTGAGCAGCCTGGACTTTTTGAGGTTTCATTTTCTCCTTACGGGCCACAGCCCAACTTGGGGTTCCTTGGTTCTGATGAAGACGGCGCCGCTTCTGATGCTGGAGAAGGCCCCACTTCTGCTCCACATCTGTCAGGGGCAGATGATAGAGTTGAACCACACCATTGTTTGGAAAGTGCGATTCAGCTTTACAAGTGTGGCTGAGTTAGGAGTGACGGAAGATTTTTAACTGTAATTCCTTTGAAAAGTATGAATACACCCCTTTCAGGTTGTCATATTTTTAAGCTTGAGATTTAGCTTGTTGCGCGAAATCTGCTTGTCCACTTGTTTGCCTCTAAGAAGTGATTGTGCATCTAAGAAGCGAAGCTTTCTTTGCCTGCTCGCCTTTTCTGTCACCAGCTTCTCCGCCTTTCAGTAAGGAACGGAACCGGAAGATTGTGACCAGCATGGCTGAGTCCAGCTTGTTTGAGCGAGACTGTTTTGACATCATCTTGGAGGAGGAGGGAGAGGAGAAAGTTTGCGACATCCTCGAGGCTATGAACACCGATTCATATTCGACGGCATTCAGCGGAAACGAAGCAACAAGCACTTCAATGAACATGCTGAAGCAAGCTTGGTGTGAGAAGCTTGGGCTGCAGTTCAAGCCAGCCCCGTTGACCTACATGGTCGAGTGGAACCAACATTGCATCAATGAACTTCTACCTATGGCGCAGAAGGATAGCACATGCCTCTTTGTCAACATCGCGGCCTTTTTTCGCGACGAACTCAAGGATACAATCAACTTTTTGCTTGAGAACCCAGCCATGGCGGTGGAGATACTTGGCCCAATCATCTCTGCAAGGCAGGCAATGAAGCTGTCTGCCTATTGCAAAACCCATGACCGTGAATGCACCATTGGGCCAACTGACAGGCACCTGGCCGGAACTAGCTGCCGCCCCTGGTCCCGGAAGGGAGTTGGCATGGGTGCAGCTGACCCTGAGATAGTTTTCACACTGGCTTGGATAGGGCTACGTGTTCATCTTGCGGACACAGAGGTCCTGAGTGAGAACGTTAAGTCACAGGGCAGTGGCGGTGGTCCAACATCTCAGGAAGAGCCTAGGCCGGTCCAGGAGTGCGGCCTGGGAAGTCTCCTACTTAGATTCCTAGGACCTTACTACTACATGGAGACCATCATGCTGAGTCCTTTGATGCTTGGAGATCCTTTCAACCGTGAACGTGAGTTCGTCAAGATGGTGCACAAGGAGAAAGCTGCTGCAGTGGTTAGCCCCATGAGCCGCTTCTGCAAGCGCTTTTTCCGCATGTGCCAGTGGTCTTGGAAGAGTAGCTCGGTTGGAATTCAGGGTCAGCTGCGCACACAAGGTTCACATGTAGGAAAAAAACAGTATCCAATTTGTTTAAGATGCGCGTTCAATATTCAGCTGGCTTTCGTCTAAACACATGGGGTTGAAGAGGTCAGGCCCGGGGTCCTTGAGCTAAGGCTTGTGGTATATGCATTTGCCTTTTTTCCAGAAAAGCGAATATGGAGTTGTGGACAAAGAGATGCTGCGCGAATTGGAATGGGCATGCTCACGCCCTACTCGGAGATTTTCCCTAGAGGAAGCGGGCAATGACTACGAGAAAGGGTTGACCGAAATGGAGTATGGGTTTTTGGATGCCTACAGGAAAATGTTTCCTGGCATGGCATACGCCTTGAACCAGGACCCATGTTCGGGCCACGGTGCCCACGCAACTTCTGATTTCAAGCTCTTTACTCTAATCCACAACTTCGGCCTGGTGTGGGGGGATCATTGTGGCCGTTGGTTGATGCCGACGGAGGCGCTCGCTGCGCAACGATTTCCGATACTTCCAGTTCTTCCTCACCACCAGCCACAGCTGATGCTGACGTCGTTCCACCTTCAGAATCCGCAGCGCAGTGGCAGGCACATCTTCTCGCAAGTGGGCAATTCCATGCATTGCGGCGTTATGGCCCTGATCCAACTTCACAGCTTCTCCGAAATTCAGCATCGACAGGTACCAGGTCTCTTCATGAACATCCGCCTTGCCAGGACGGGCATCTGCTTTGTGTGCTACTAACTTAGACCTATATTCCTTTCCTTTTGACCATCGCATTTTGGGAAGTGAGGAAATGCATGTTTGATGCCTTGCCATAACACCCCCAAATGAATCACTGGAGCAGGCAAGTTGCTCGTTGCCTTGACAAAGGCTACAACAGTCTTAGCTTGTTGGAACAAGCCGAATAGTTGGACCCTAAGCGTTTTGCAGCCGAATCTTAAGGTGTAGAGATTTTGTTTGTGTTTCGCGCTGAGTTGGGGTGTGGCATATTACCTTGCCTGCACTGGCGGTGTTGCATTCGGGCGCACCCGCTTCCCCTTCCGCCAGTTTGTGATGCCGATAAAGACTTCAGGTGCTGCTAATCAAGATAGGGTTGGCCATTGTGATAATGATGACGTTGATGATCATAGTAATGATTCGTGATGTGATGAAGATGAAGATGATGATGATGATGATGATGATGATGATGATGATGATGATGATGATGATGATGATGATCATGATGACTACAATGGTAATAATGATGGTGATTGTGATGATGGTAGTAATGTAGTAATGATAGTGTTGCTGCTGCTGCTGATGATGATGATGATGATGGTGATGATGATGAGGATGATGGAGAATGATGATGATGATGAAGATGATGATGACGATGATGATGATGATGATGACGATGACGGTGATGATGATGATGACGATGAGGATGATGATGATGATGATGATGATGATGATGATGATGATGATGATGATGATGTTGAACATAGTGAACATCTTGAATATGGGGATTGCTAGCGGTGAACGGAGATGGTGATGAATATAACAAATGCCGAAGGCGATGAGTTATCAGCATCATCACATGCATTGCCATGACCGTACCATCATCATCATCACCATCATCACATCATCATCATCATTATCATCATCACATCATCATAATCATCATCACCATCATCATCATCATCATCATCATCATCATCATCATCATCTTTAAAGCACAAGAACAACAGCAGCAACAACACCAACACCAACACCAACAGCAACAACAACAATCACAACAACAACAACAACAACAACAACGACAACAACAACAACAACAACAACAACAACAACAACAACAACAGCGATAGCAACCACAACCACAACAACAACAACAGCAGCAGCACCAGCAGCAGCAGAAGCAACAACCACAACCACAACGACACTCTCAATCACAATCGCAATCGCAACACACATGATGCCAACAACAGGGACAAAAAATCAGCAACAACATTCACTGAAGAAGAAAACAACAAACAACAACAGCAACAACAGCAACAACAACAACAAAAACAAGAACAACAAGGACAACAAGTGACAACAAGGACAACAAGGACAACAAGGACAACAAGGACAACAAGGACAACAAGGACAACAAGGACAACAAGGAGAACAAGGACAACAAGGACAACAACAACAACAACAACAACAACAACAACAACCAACAACCAACAACCAACAACCAACAACCAACAACCAACAACCAACAACCAACAACAGCAACAACAACAACAACAGCAACCGCAACAGCAACAGCAATACCAACTGCAGCAAGAACAGGAGCAACAACAACAAAGAGATGGGCAACCAGAAGGACAACACCTGCAAGCAGCAACAGCAACAGCAATACCGTTTGATGACGGTGGTGGAAGTCATGGACATGATTATCTTGTTCTTGTTTTTGTTCTTCGTGCCCTTGTTGTATCAATTTTATTTTGTTGTTGTTGTTGTTGTTGTGGTGCTTGTAGTTTGGTTGTAGTTTTGGTTGTTGTTGTTGCGGTTGCTGTTGCAATTGTAGTTGTAGTTGTAGTCGCGGCTGGGGGTTGACATTGCGGTTGTTGTTGTTGTTGTTGTTGTTGCTGTTGTTGCTGCTGGTGTTGTTGTTGTTGTTGCTGCTGCAGTTGCCGTTTTGTTCCTTCTTTTTGTTCTTCTTCTTCTTCTTCTTCTTCTTGTTCTTCTTCTTCTTCTTCTTCTTCCAATTCTTCTTCGTGTTGCTTCTGATGTTGTTGTTGCTGTTGTTGTTTCTGTTATTGTTCATGTTGTTCTTGTTTTTGTTCTTGCTGTTGTTCTTGTTCTTGTTGTTTGTGTCTTTGTTTTTTTCAAGTAGCAGTAGAAGTCTAAGTAGTAGTAGTAGCAGTAGTAGTAGTAGTAGTTGTAGTAGTAGTAGTAGTTGTTGTTGTTGTTGTTGTGGTTGTTGTTGTTGGTTGTGGTGCTACTGCTACTGCAAAAGTTGTTCTTCCCTAGCGCGCTCACCCCATGCTGAGCTGGGGTCGGCGGATTTGTTGCTGAAATTTCCAAGTGCTATGGGTGAACTCAAAGCACAACAGATGGTGAAGATTTGACCAGAATTTGCGTGGCTGTTGGCACCGTCCAAGCACTGTCCATGGAGCTTTGCATTCTTTGGTGGAGTCGAGGCATGACACATGGGTTTCGTAGGTCTGGACCAAGCGCATGGAAATTTACCAGGCACGCCCATCATGTCTGCACTAGTTAAAAGGTGGGCGATATACACAGATTGGGCGATGATGATGCTGCCTAGCGAATGACAATATTTTTGACTGGCAGTTACCCCCTTTCATTTGACCAGGACGCATTTCCCATATTGTCGGCTAATACTTTCCCCTTCTATACAGATAATAATGTTTCATTGTTTCCAATAGTTACCCATTATATCGTCGTTATTCCCGAAAACTTACCAGTACAATAAAATTGATAAAGACTTTCACAAACTTACCCCAATTGGTGGTTACAATCGGCCGCCGCAGGACTGCAATCAGAAACGATTTGAAAAGGAAACGTGAGGAGGAAACCCAACGCGGGCTAGCGGTTCCTTTGCGGAGGGTTACTGGCAAGCAGCGAGTTGTTCCGCAGTGGGAAATGTGAGTGGAGCTTTGGCTTGACATCCTTCTTGGGATGAAATACCAGTTTGGATTTCGTGATCTGAGTTGGCCCGGGCAAGCTGGGTCCAGCACGTGAGATCCTAAATTCAAGTGAAATTTTTGCATGCGCACGACTCACGACGCGCTGGGTTGTGTCAGCTTGGCATGGCAGGTTTTGTCTTGATGAGTTGACATGCCTCGTTGTTCATTTTGTAAGACGTTTGTTCACAATTCCCTGTAGCAGTTTTTTGGGCGAAGAGGAGCTTGAGCCAATAAATTCGTTAATGTATCCAACTGGTTTCCTTATGTTTTCTTATGTGCACTTGATGCGCGTCGGTTCTTAAGACACAACGTGCGCCTTCTTGCCACAGCAAGATTATGATATACAGTACATATATATGTATAATTCTCTATATATATATATATATGTATATATACATATAAGGGTCAAGGGGCATCGGGTTCGGATCATCTAGCGGTGACCCTACTGGCCGCTGGTCTCCAAAATCTTGCCAACTTAACACTTCGGAATTACAGAAGCACCACCTGCGTTTGACAGTTTCACTTCTGGTCTTCGAAATCTATGTTGCAGCACCTGCCCACCTGGGAATGCCATGCTGGTTGAGTCTGAGTTTGTTGGTTGTCATTTTTTGGCGACAAACTGGGAAGCCGTCTGACAAGCTTGGCCCTCAGTCGGTAGTAGGAAAAACACCACTGGTAACCTTCAATGTAAGAACGAACGTCTCACATGCTCACAGGGTTTGGTTATTTGGCTGGTTTCCTGTGCATCAATGCCGCTGAGTGGCCGGGTACCGATCGCTGTGCCCACAAGAGAGCATAGTGTGTACATTAGGGACGTTAGACGTTAAGGCATGACCAGCGGACTTTGCTTTCTGTGGCAGCCATCGTGGAAAAATCAGTTATTACTTTCGCCTTTGGCCACACGCCACTAGACTGGCATTCTCCGGTTTTCAAACATCGTTTTTGTCACAAATTGGTCAAATTGGTTCTCGACAAGACAGAGCAAGCAACAAATGCCCCAGAGTTCGACTGGATTGGACTGGTTGAGTTGAGGTGGAGTGAGGCGAGGTCTAGGGTGAAGCATCATATGATACGGCAAATGATGGTAGTTTTGGAGCACTTACAGCATTTGCTAAATTACACATACATAGGGATGGTGTTGGCAAGCAGTGCAAGCACGAGCGGCTACTGTCAGTAGCACTCCGGATGTTATCATACCGTCCTGGCAGTTGCCCGCCAATCTGCCAGGCCTGTCCCACACTGGCTTCAACTCTGACTCTGGTGGCGTTTGCGGATGTTGTTGATCTCAAATTGGGATCTGTATTGCGCAGGGCTGGGGGCGCCAAAAAAGCGTTACTGTGCTGCTACCATGCGTACTCGGATTGAGTTCAAATGCCTTGGCAATGACAGCATGATGAAGTGTGTAGAAGAGGATGTGCATAGATGTTGCCAACTGGAACTAAACTAGATGGCACTAGATGGCACTAGATGGCACTACATGGCACTAGAAGTCTCTGATTGAGCTCGAATTTCATGGCAATGATCAACTGTCTAGATGTGCCCAGACGTAACTAGACGGGACTAGATGATCACCAGAAGTGAGAATCATTTCAACAAATCATTTGACTTCGCAGGCCCACATGCTGTTACCTGCTGTAGAATTGATAGGGTTTGGGCATATCTGAGCACCAAGCTTTGGTGACCGTGGTTCTCCTCCATCTATCTATTGGCTTCACCCACATAGGGAGGATTGTCCCTCACGAGGTATCCAAGGTCCAGTTCTTTGTTGATTGGTGGTGGCCATACAGCCACAGATGACAAAAATAGGTCCAATGCCAGTCTCATCTTCCGAGATTCAAATGGTGTTGCAAGATCTTCTCCAACCGTCCTATGTTTCCTATAAAGCTGTGAATCAAAGTTCTGAAGCAGAAACGAATGCTGGCTGATGTACGTAAATGTGAATTCATCTAAATTCACCGCTTTGCCCGGTGTGAGAATGTTCGCTCGAGAACTGTCAAGTACAGCCTTGCATGTCTTCCCAACAGAGGTTCCAGGTTGCATCCTGGGCAAGTATACCTCTCGAAATTGGTAGATATCAGGTGCTGAGTAATTAAACCAAATTTGGGATTTCACATCCGAATAGCAAACACTGGGGCCCCACCAAGATTGATGGTTTATCATCATTTCATATCATTTCCCTATATACAATGACATACAATGACCACATATCGGAGGTCGAAGGGATTGCTCCAAACACCCGGGCTAGAAGGGGTGTACATTTGGCAAATGAATAAAGAGGCAACTTGCAAACTTCCCCCTTGTGGCTATCATAACGTACCTTTTGTTAGGTAGGAGCAGCCCTGCTTTAACAAATACCACAGTAAATATGTAAATCCTCCTTTTTCATGTAGATCCAGCCTTCAACATGTTTGCATTTACCATCATTTATCATAATCAGGTTTATCATCATCTTCAGCATGAAAATTGCCGAATCGTAGGGATTGTGTATCCCCAATTTCCTGCTGCATCTCGCAACAAGCATCAGTTCCAGCCCGGTGCTTCAACCGTCCGGGTCTCACACCATGACGTTAAACCAGAGATTACCGGCTTCCACCACAAAGGCCTGGGCTGGTGGGCCATGGTCCATGGCCAAATGATGCTTGGAAAGCATCATGAAAATATATGAAAATCCTAGGGTGACATGGGGGTAACATATGGGCTGCACTGAATTTATTGGGGCAAAACATGGCAATGATAGCCACATATCATCCTGGAATCCAAAACAACCTAAAATTGTCATGTCTATGTAGGGAATCTTCCAGGTGAAGCGTGAAGGTTGAAGCAAATTTCCGGATTTCAGGCTGTTTTAGTTCCGGGCTGGGATAGTTCACCTGAACAAAATAATGAAACCAAATTACATCTGTCCAACCATCCAGTATAATGGTTGAATGGAACATAACGTATCAATATCATGGGAAGCTCCCACCGGTCTGGAGATTCTTGATAGTTGAGCAAGAGAGGACTTTGACCTGTTATTGGTCAGTCAGACTGTCAAGAGAGTTGCAACGAACAAGCTACAGGGGGTAAGAAGAAGAACAGTGCACTGGTGTACCAAGATCGCCCTAGAACGCCACCAGCTGTGAAATCTGCTTCGACTGAACAACCCACACGTTTTCCGTGGCCCTGGAGTGCACGGGTGAGCTCTGATTCCAGCGGCACCTTCGGCAGCCTGTACACTGTACATCTGCGAAACGCCGTTGGTGCCATGTTTTTTACACCCTGGAAGCTGAGTCCGCTAGGACGGGCCCTCTTTTTAGGCGCCACTTTGCTCATGGATTTGGAGGCTTCTTTTCCATGTTCGACCTGTGAGACAGTCTGAACATATGGTGCCGCAATCTTTGGTGGTTCATCATCAGTTCCCCGAAATACGATGGTCACTTTGGGGCAGGCCCCATTTTCAGATCCTTGAAAAGTTGACCCGTCCAAGGCAAAACCTGCATGGCCCGCAGAATCTCATGTGGCGCCGCTGCCTTCGCGGCTTCGGAATCCTTGGCGAGTTTGCTGGCAATGTGTTGGAACTGAGGGTAGCCTTTTTTGAAAACTGCTTCATGCTGGTTCCTAAGATATCCCAATCTCCAGGTTTTTGCTGGCTACAGTAGCCAGCTAGCCAGGATGCAGCTTCCATACCCTACTTCTTTGAAGTGAGTGGTATCCCGATACAGCAATCCATACAGCGCTTTCCCGAGGTTGCCTGGTTGATGATTCACCCCGGTCCATTGAAGATCATTTGCTTTGAGGTACGGTAGAAGTCCCTTCTGGGTACAGCCAGCTGTGAAAATGCGCAAATGCTTCGCAAATGCATTTTTGTTTTTTTTGGTCACTGATAAGTGATTGCACTGGTCAGAGCTGTTGGATGGCAAATTGAGATAAGATAAAAATGATGTCCTGTCTTGCACAACTGTCTTCTGTCCGCCATAGGGAGCCAACATGGGGTTCTCTGAAAATGGGGTATCCCATTCAATCCAGCGATTTATCATGATGTTCTCCTGTAAAATTGTCATAGATTGATACATGTTCCCCAAAATCTAGTGGTTTATCATCATGACCCCCGAGTTGCCCCATGAATTGGCGGTAGCAGCAACATTTTCAGACAACCCGCCCACTGGAATTGTTTTCATTGGTGAAATCCCTGATGGTAAAACTGCCATCATTGATGCTGAAGTCCATTTTATGTATGTAGTATTTGGGGATATTTTCCTACAGATCCACCAAATAACACCCCAAAAAGGTCAAAGTCCCAAAAACATGGGGTAAGACTGACCTCCTTTTCAAGCTTACTTGGAGGGTCTAGGTCCCACCATGATACCCCCAACATTTGCAGCATCGAAGTCCTCAAGTCTTCCGTCTCCATCGGCCCTCCGACATCGATGGCACTGATGGCACCACCTGGGAACTAGTTGGATATGTCTGGAAAAAACGAAATATCAATTTGGCCAAAGCCAAAAGTTCGGCCGCCTTGTGATTTTGAGAGCAGATGACTCCATCACCATGGTTTCTAAAGTGACGGCACAGTGAGGTCGATATAATTGATCAAGATGTGTTTGTCATAATTGTCATATAGGGGCCCTAATAGGTCCCCGGAGAAATGTGACCAAATATCTTCGTGAGTGCAGGATCCTTCCTGCTCGACAAGAAAACGGTATAGAAGTGAGTTTCCTCAGCTGTCCTCAACCAATCATTGAGCTGAACCCGAATTGCCACAAGGCTATATGATTCAAAGGTCTATTTCAGCAGCTGAGATGCTAAACACCATTGGTTTTGCCAGATTATTTTTAAACACTCATACATATGTGTAAAAATCCAGACCGTACTGCATCCACTCTTTCAACAATAGACACACCACCACAAACGAGGTCCAGTTGTATCTTTTAGCATACATGTTTTCGTCACATTTCATCATCTTTTCATATCTTTTCCATACCCTCCGCTAGTCAATCGTGGCAATGGAAAATCACCCCTTTAAAACCATTTATAAAATTGATTTCCGGCCAGCCATGTTTGATTGCCGGAGGGTATTGATGGTAACGCCATCTGGCCTGGTCTGGATAACCCCCAAGCTGCGACAGGAATGCGTCCATGGCAATGACCAAAGCGGCTGGTTCCTGTGGACCAGAAGGAACCAGCCCGGCATGGCTGGGAAAATAGGGTATACTGCACACCCGCCAAATTCAATTCAATTCATAGACATTTTAATAGGGACAAATATGGGGCACTTCATTTTTTCGCCACTGGATTTTTGCGGTAGTTAGCCTATTTTCAGACATACCCACTCACATGTATAATTTTCTATGCTAGTTCTGGGACATTGATGTTGGGAAACCTCCGAAAAAAAGTGTGGATGTAACTATTAACTGTTGAAACGCATTGTTTAGCTGTCAACGGTTTGACCCGCGAAAATGCGCGGATGGCCATACCAATGAAAACTGGCTTCGACTTGCACACGGCCAGTAGACATGTATGATTTAAAGAAACATCGGACATGTACCCCCAAAGAATTGGGATCTGTATGTAAGAACGAGGCGAGGAGTCGAGGAGCAGCAATGTTTTCACACAGTAATATGGACACCCTTGACATTCCCCTTTCGTTGGTCTGCCCTAGGCGGTAGACTATTCTGGCTGGGCAAAGTCATGAACTCCCAAACTTGGATTATCGAGCGGATGATAAGCATGGATAAGAATGGCCTAAGCAAAAAGGGTTTACGCGATTCCCTCTGTTGAGCCATACATAGCCATACCCATGTGCGGTACCTTTGTGCGTTTTTCACTCATAGACAAATTGGAAGAGATCCTGATCATTCCATTTTTCACATAGATTCCGCGCCGTGCGTATGCCTTGTGTTGCCGAATTCAAAAGAACACAAGGCAAGAAAAACACATACCGTCTGGTAAACTAACATAACTATGGAAAATGACCATTTATAGTGGATTTTCCCATAAAAAATTGTGATTTTCCATAGCTATGTTAGTTTACCAGAGGGTAACCACCTCCCAACACCTCAAGCGCAAAGTACATCCCTTCCCCGAAGTCTCCTCCTCAAATCCAACCTGAGCGCAGGCTGATGGATCCATGGATCTGGTCGTGTGATGACCCCTCGATCCATTCGCATCACAATTAGAAGAGGATCTTATTCTCAAAACAACAAAACATAATAAGGATAAGATGCTAATAATTTGGGATTATCAAAACACATGATAACTTTTCTCCCATTTTTCCCCATCCCAAGGTACCATATGTTCTGTCCGGGGATTTACATTATGTTACATTCCCATGTCCTGATTGTATCCTTAACTCGTTTTGGCATTGCAGCATCATCTCCCGGGCAGTTGGTTGAAGCCGCCTTTTCTTGGCACTTGGAGTTACTTCAGATTGCCAACAAACGCCCAACACAAAAGCAGCATCATCTTCCCGGTAGATCGACCATCTCGGATGGTCTCTGGATCCCGGCTACGAAAAAAGATGTGTAGCTGGTATCTTGGTATCGTTCTCCGATTTACACAGCCAATCTACTGAGCCAAAAAGAACCGTTTTAGCTGCTCATCCATGTTTATGGCAGAAGATGCAGTTGCACTAAAAGTACACATAATCATATTCCGTGGTTTCCCCAGAAAGCATGAGATTTTCCTGTGGTTGTCCCAACATTTTTACCAAGGCACCGCAAGGCGAAGCCAGGTGCCCTCCCGGCCCTTGCCCCTCTGGTCGTATCTGTCGTAGCTGCTGCTGGAAGCCGCTTTGGGCCATGGGTCCAAGCGACTCTGGCGCGCACCAAAGGAGGTCCTCTGGGCTGGGCGGATTGATGGTTGAGCCCCCTGAAGAATTGGAGAATCTAGGGATCATGCCCACTTTTTTAGGGTTGAAAATCCAAAACATATAGTTGAAACCACCAACCAGACGAGGTGGCAAAGGGAACATGGAAGGCTTAACTTGTTGCTTACATCTTCACAATATATATAAATATATATATATATAATTATATAAATATATATATAATTATATAAATATATATATATATATAATTATATAAATATATATATATATATAATTATATAAAAATATATATATAAATATATATATATATATAAATATATATATATATATATTGTGAATGAGCTCATTTATCCATCCTTTAACCTTGTTGCTTCCAACAGCATGTGCCTTTGCCAAGGGGAACTCATGGACTCCATTGTCCGCAGGGATCANTGTGAATGAGCTCATTTATCCATCCTTTAACCTTGTTGCTTCCAACAGCATGTGCCTTTGCCAAGGGGAACTCATGGACTCCATTGTCCGCAGGGATCAGGCTCAGGGAGCCGAGGTACTGAGGTGGGTGGGCAACATTCCTTGGAGCCATATCGTGGTGCGATTTGGTAGGCTGTGTTCCAGCCGTGGAAGGCTGTGGTCAGCCGTGGAGCTGTGCGTTGACAGCTGGTGCATCTTGAGAAAAGACTGTGAGGCGGCAGTCCCAGGTGTTTGATCATTTGTGGCAGGGTTCCACCAATCCTTGAATCTGACAGGGGCGCTACTCAATTTACANCTTGAGAAAAGACTGTGAGGCGGCAGTCCCAGGTGTTTGATCATTTGTGGCAGGGTTCCACCAATCCTTGAATCTGACAGGGGCGCTACTCAATTTACATTGGTAGCGGAGCCCCTGGCAGAGACAATTGTGCCAGGGGCATCCAGGAGGCTACCATAGGTGCTGTATCATCTCCTTTGAGGCTGCAACGTGAAGCTGCAGGAGACGGAGTGAAACATACCAACTGGTAGTGATGGTTCACAGGGGACGGAGTCATCAGAGACATTTGGAGGTTCAATCTCCAATCAACTGGCATCTCTTGTTCCAAGTTTTGACCCTAGCAAGGATGATTTACAACTATACCAACAGAAGGTTCAGCTTGTGTTTTCGGTATGGCCATCTTCGAAGATTTCAGAGTTGATCACACGCCTGATTTTGAATACGACTGGTACAGCGTTTTCGAAGCTTCAGCTGCATCATACAGAACTCTGTGTCAACGATGAGAAGGGCGTGAAACGCCTTGTGGAATTACTGGGAGGCCATTGGGGCCAGACAGGCCTTGAGCGAAGGTACTCTGACGCCGAGAAGGCGTTATATCAATGTGTCCAACAGAGCGATGAAAGTCATGATAGCTATCTCGCTCGAGCGGATGTGCTGTGGACTCGTTTGATGACCCAAAAGCTCAAACTGGAAGATCTGCAAGCCTACGTGACCTTAAGGGGTGCTATCCTATCCAGCGAGGACAAGAAGAGAGTGATTTTGGATAGTGACAATTCACTTGAAGGCAAGCTGACAATTGTGAAGGTACAAGAATCCATTAGAATGCTTGGAACATCTTTCTTCCAGGAGATGACAGGAGTCAACAAAAAGACCATCAAAGCCAAGGTCTATGACCAATCTGCGCTCTTGACGGAAGATGCTGACCATTCTGGGGAAGTCGATGATTCAGCTCATGTCACAGGTCACGAGGATGTCGCCGAGGAGGAGTTCTTTGAACATCTGGCCCACGAGGGCGATGAAGATGCAGTGTTTGTTGCCGATTTTGAAGCAGTGGCAACAGACTTAGTCCAATCCGATGAAGATCTCTCAGCAGCTCTTTCCACATACATAGATGCCAGACGCAAGTTGAGTGAAAAATATCGGGCCCGTGGCTTTTGGCCAGTGAGCATGAGTAGTGGAAAAGGAAAATCGAAGGGTTCGAAAGGTAAAGCCAAGGGTCGTTTCAGTGGATACAATCGGAAATCTTTGCAGCAGCGCATCTTAGAGAGCAATTGCAGGATATGCGGCCGTAAAGGCCATTGGAAAAGTGAGTGTCCCAATAGGGGACAATCAGCACAAGGTTCCAATAGTCAAGCAGCCCCAGTGACGCTTTCCATGAGCGTTGATCCTGCTACTGCGAGTGATGCCATCTCTGCGGAGTTCCTGAACTTGCCAGAAGTCCATGACAGTACCAAGGACCGTTTTTCATCCCATGAGTTTTGTTTTGTACACACAGTTTTTTGGTCACAACCGGAAAGGGTTCGCACACATCAACCTTTGAACATGAGAGATGTCAGGGAAAGAATTAGAAACCATATTAAGGGTAATAAGGGGACTAATTCCAAAGTAGCATCCCTCGTGCACAGGATTGAGAGCAAATTGCCCGTGAAGCCATTGATGCCTGCAGTGAGCCATTCAGCATCCGTGTACAGATCTCCGGCCCAGTATAATGTAGGCAGCCCAGACCATTTTGGTCATTCAGTTCCGGAAGCACCTGTGGTGGCTAAGCCGAAGAGCCCAATGCCATCGCCATCCAATTCAACCGCTGAGGTACATTTTGCGACTCATGACACGTGGGGCATTCTTGACACTGGTGCCACTAAAACTGTAATGGGGAGCAATTCAGTCTCAGGGTTTCTCAGCAGTATTCATCCTAGCGTGCGAGAACGCATCAGCCGATGTCCATGTGATGTGACGTTTCGGTTCGGAAATCAGGGGACCCTCAAAGCTGAACATGCCATGGTTGTTCCGGTGTGTGGAATGCTTCTGAAAATAGCCATAGTTCCAGGAGACACCCCATTTTTGGTGTCAAACACTCTTTTGCGCGCCTTGGGAGCTTTGGTTGACACAGGAGCCAATCAGCTAGTACTGCCCCATCATGGTTGTCAGATTCCACTGAAGCTCACCAACAAGGGGTTGTATTTAGTAGATATGAATGTGTTGTTGCAAGTTCAGCCGAGAGCTCCCGATCCAAATCAAACTGCCGAGACATTTGCACAGGAATCTCAGGAAAACATCGTGACGCCAGACCTGTCACAAGCCGTGGCCAATGCGGAAGTCAAGAGTTCAAATCCAAAGGCAGGTCAGGTGACGTCAGACGGAATGCAATCAGCCACAAATTCAGTCAGTGAAACCAACATGTCCACTCAGTACATGCCATGTTCACCCATGCCATTTCACACAACATGTCCAAAGAACCAATTACAAGATCTTTCATGTGAGCAAAGTCTACAACATATGTATTTGAATCCAGATCCCAGGCATGTCAGTGTTGAAGCCGTGAATCAAAGCGAATGTGACAGTTCTGAGTCTCAAAGCTCTTCCAGTGGTGTCCCAAAGATCTCATCGACCGATCACCATGAGCGACTGGGTGCAACGACTGCAAAGGCTCCAAGCCAACAAGCCGGCCAAGGAGTTGGAGAACATCGATCACATGACCTTGGACATGCTGAAGTCCGAGACAGTGAAGTTCGGAAAGGCTCACCAGGGGAAAACGTACGAAGCTGTGTGGGAGTCGTCTCCGGAATGGATCAAATGGTTCTTCCAACACTACGAAGCCAGCGAGAACATCGAGCATCGGAAGGTTATCCGCTTCACCAAGCTCATGATTCAAGATGCGGAGGGCCAGGGATCTGTGAATCCTCAGCTGCCGATGATGCCCAAGTCAAAGGCTGGTCCAAAGTCCTTGGCTTGCAAGAGCCGCCCAGCAACTCAGCCCGAGATGATCAACAGCGCTGCTCAGATGAGTGCAGCCACAGGCCCATGGGTCGAGACAGAGAACCAGTCGATGCAGATGGCACAGATGCAAGATCGCATGGCCAACTTGGAGAACGCTCTCCATCAGATTCTCGTGCACTTGACACCTCCATCGACTGCAACAACCATGGAACAGGAGCTCCCCGTGATCCCAGTGGCGGACGAATGGGACGAAGACCCCTGGAATCCGAGCACACCCGGAGGGACTCTGTGCTGAGGGACTCTCGTGACTGGGTGTTGACTGCTGGCGAAATTGATGAGTTCACGAACAGTCTAACCAACAATGAAAGAAATCATTTCAATCAACTGATATGTCTTATGGAAAAAGAACTGGATGAAATCAATCAAAAGATATCACCGATGGGCCCTCAGTATGATCTCATGGAAGTGTTCTGCAGTGATCAAAGCACGTTGACAACACAGGTCCAACAACAGGGTGGCAAAGCGATGCGGTTTGGTTTGAACCAAGGTGATCTGCAAAGTGCTGAGGGTAGGAAATCCATGTTTGCATCGCTGTGTCGACATCGGCCGAAACATGTCTGGATGAGCCCGACTTGTAAGCCATGGTCCAGTTGGTCAAATCTCAATTGTCAAAAGTCCATTCAGTTGTGGGACAAGATTCATGCGGACCGCCATGACATGTTGCGCCAAGTCGCTCTATGCCTCGTCATTTGCAGACATCAGCACCGATGCAACCGCCATGCACACTGGGAACAACCCAAGAGATCCCTCATGTTCATGCTACCATATTTGAATGAACTGTTTCAATATATGTTAAGTGCAAAGCCGGACATGTGCATCGCAGGGAATCTTCGAGATCCGATGAATCAAAAGCCCATCAAGAAAGGTATGCACATCCTTACGACTTCACAGAAACTGTTTGACATGCTTCATCCCTTGAAATGTCAAGGTCTCCATGAACATCAACCGTTGGAGGGTTCAACCCATGTGCAGGGCCAGATCATTGCGAGGACCTCGTTTTCCGAGAACTACACTCGTAAGTTTGCACGGCTGGTTGCCAAAGTCCTGCTTAAGAAACAGTTTCCACATGAACGTCCTGTAGGGAGTCTTGCCGATCCTGCATTGGTAGCTTTTGATCAGTGGTGCCAAATCAGCCATGCACTTGCAGCGAGTGAGCATGCGGCCAAGAAACCCAGGATACAAATGCCTCGGACACTCAAGGCCTCCTCCGCAGACAGGTCACTTGACGAGAAACCTGTGTTTAAACGCAGGCGATGTAAACAGCCTGAAGAAACTGTTGCAACCAATCCAGAGAATCCAGAATCTCCGAAGCTTCTCAACATCATGCATGCAGTAGAACACCAACTACCAAGAGTTGGCAAGAAAGTCATTCAAGACCCCCAGATTCTTCAAGGGATTCAAGAGTTGTTCCAAGATAAGGTCATTAAAGGGGTACTGGCATGCAAGGGGACTGAACGCACAATGGCCCCACCGGAAAATCTCAGCCCCAAAGAAGCTCCTTTCCATAGATCCATCATGAAACTCCGAAGCAATGGAAAGATCGTCACTAATGAATGGGAAAAGTATGACCAGTTGTCCAAAAGGAAGATCATTCGCAAATCGGAAGCCTGTCGAGTGAATATAACTGTCTTTGCGGCCAATCCCATAGAAATGCAGCAGCCACCAGCAAGTCAGCCAGTTTTGCCGCCAGAGACTGTTTCGTCATCCCGGATGGAGAGGTCAGAACGTTCCTTGGATCCAGCGACCAGTTCAGAGAACCATGATCAGCTTGTTGATGATGTTGACAATCCAGAAGTAACAACTGATAGGACTCAGTCAAAATCGACCGATGTGCCTGGATCCTCAATCCCATTGACCACTGACGAACAGCCTGCCAGAAGCAACAGATTTCTGGCTCTGCCCAAGGAAGAGCAAGCGATGCTCCGTCGTGCGCACCAGAACTTATGCCATCCAAGTCCAGAACAACTCAGTGCTGTGTTACGCTCTCAGGGTGTGCGAAACGAAGTATCCCAAGCTGTTTTCGACATGAGGTGTGCGACGTGTGCTGCCCATCAACAACCAAAGATAGCTCGGCCCAGTGCGCTCAAAAGTGAGCTTGATTTCAATGACAAGGTGTTCATAGATGGAGTGACCTGGACAAGCAAAGCAGGAAAGACCTTCCATTTTTATCACATCATTGATCAAGCCACAAACTTTCATGTTGCAATGCCAGCACCTTGTCGTGCCGCAGAGCAAGCTGTACAGTGCGTAGCCGAAAGCTGGTTTCAGTGGGCGGGGCCACCCAACATGATGGTGACTGACGCAGGTACGGAGTTCACAAGTGAACTGTTCCAAACCTTTCTTCAAAGATATGATGTGAAGCCCAGCACAACTGCACCAAATGCACATTGGCAAAATGGCAGGTGTGAAAGACATGGCCAGATACTGCAATTCATGCTCAACAAGATCGACCATGAGATGCCAATTCAAACATATATGGAATTGCAACAAGCCCTTGTACAATGCACCCATGCCAAAAACACACTCAGTCTCCGAAGGGGTTACTCTCCTGAAGTATTGGTGTTCGGTAAGAGCTCTCGCATTCCTGGATCAGTCTCCAGCAGCGAAATGATTTCCGCCCATGCAAGCGCTGATCGTGAGGACTCTCACGGGATAGCATTTAGGAAAAGCCTCGCCCTGAGGGAAAAGGCCAGAGTGTCGTTCCACCAAGCGGATAACGACATGTCTTTGAGGCGTGCGTGTCTCCGTCGGTCGCGTCCAGACCGAAATGCTTACTCTCCCGGAGAGTGGATCATGATGTGGCAGCCGGGAGTTGCAGGTAAAGCTGGTCACTGGTTTGGTCCCCTGAAGGTTGTAGCTCAAGATGGTTCCAACTCATTGTGGGGAACGCAAGGGGGAAAGTTGTATCGCCGGGCCCTTGAACATGTTCGTCCAGTCTGTTCCATTGAAGTCAATCAGATTCCACATGAAGAAACCTTACCAAGCAGTTCACCATCCACAAGCCTGTCATCACCAGAAACAATCCCATCAGATAATTCCCAAATCAATAGTCCACCCACTAACCCAGACAATAATCCCGACAATAGATCCAACCCTGATAATCAGAGCCAATCCCAAGAGCAACCCGATGATGAACCCGAAGTGAGAACTCCACCAGAATCAATAGCTCCAAATGTCAACGATCCTGCAATTGACACACCGGTGCCTGAATCATCAACGGATGATGACCTGGTGACAACACACCTGTTGTGTTGTGAAGATGCGGTCATGCATGTTGATCCCAATGAAGTTCCGTGCGCATGGCGATGTGAGTTCGACGTTCCTCAATGGTTGACCAATGATGATCTACAAAAGTGGTCCCCTGATGAAATTTTGTTAGCCACCACTGAAAAGAAACAGCGGACAGAGGTCAAACTGGCCACTCTCACTCCTGAGGAACAGAAAGCCTTCGCTCATGCCAAAGATGCCGAGGTTCAAAATTGGCTCAAAACCGGAACAGTATCAAAGATACTGAGATCCAAATTGGCCCCAGAGCAGATCCTTCGTTGCCGTTGGATATTAACTTGGAAACCACTTGAAAATTCATCAACAGAGAAGAAACCATGTGCTGAAAAGATGGCTTCTCATAAGGCTAAGGCCAGGTTAGTAGTGCTAGGCTATATGGATCCACAACTAACTGAAGTACCACGGGATAGTCCGACACTTGGAAAACAATCCAAAATGATTCTACTCCAACTCATCTCATCCATGGGATGGTCCCTTGGTTCCTTTGACATCCGTGCTGCCTTTTTACAAGGAAAACCCCAAAAAGACAGGGTCATAGGTTTGGATCCGGTTGTAGAGTTGGCAAAAGCAATGAACCTGAAGCAAACCGAGATTTGCAAGCTTGAAAAATCCGCCTACGGGTTGATCGATGCCCCGTATCTTTGGTTTCAAACTCTTCAGGAGGAATTGATCAGTCTCAACTTTACACCATGTCCATTCGATCCATGTGTCTTCATACTGCGTCATCCAGAAGATCAAAGGCTATCAGGTGTTTTGGGGATACATGTGGATGATGGTATACATGGAGGTGACGAGTATTTTGATGCTCAGATTTCCAAGTTGGAGGCCAAGTATCCTTTCGGGTCCAAGAAGTCTCGTTCTTTCACTTTCACTGGAATAGACCTGAAACAACATCCAGACAACAGCATTGAACTTTCCCAAACTCAGTACATCAACAACATCAATCCAATTTCCTTGAAGCCTGAACGAAGAGCACAGGAGACTGCAGCGGTCACAGAGGCAGAACGCCACTTGCTGCGTGGACTCATAGGGTCTCTTCAGTATGCAGCCGTTCACACACGACCAGATCTGACAAGTTCACTTAGTCACTTACAATCTCAAATCAACCAGGCAACAGTTGCTACTCTTATCATGGCAAACAAGACACTTCACAATGCCAAGAAACACAATGATGTCACAATCAAAATCAATCCAATTGCAGTGCGAGATTTGCGGTTCCTTGCATTTTCAGATGCGTCTTTTGCGTCAAAGGCCAAACCTGCTTCATATGCAGGAATGATAATCTTGGCGACTCACAAGGACATCTCACAAAATAAATCTTGTGTAATCAGCCCACTGTCCTGGGGAACGAAGAAAATCCAGCGAGTCGTGACGAGCACGCTGTCTGCAGAGACTTCAGCTCTATCCACAACGCTGGATCAGCTGACTTGGATACGTGTCTATTGGGCCTGGCTCATGAATCCTGATATTCCATGGCAAAAACCAGAGACCGTAACCAAATTACCTGAAGCAGTGACAGTGCCCACAATCAAGGTAGATGAACAGGATTTAGCAATCACCGACTGTAAAAGCCTTTACGATTTAACCACGAGGACTGCAGTTCCAAATTGTCAGGAATTCAGAACGCAGCTCTTGGCCAGATCGATTAAGGATGTTTTGACTGAGAATATCAGGTTGCATTGGGTACATTCAGGAGCGCAGCTTGCGGACGCCCTGACGAAAATTATGGAAGGGCAATTTCTACGTGAAACCCTGCGGCGAGGCCGATACTGCCTGCATGATGCCAATGAAATCTTGAAAAGTAGAGCATGTGCTCGAAATAGATTGAAATGGCTCAAATCCACTGAGACCGAAATGAGCTCAACCCAATAAAATTCTTGAATTGTTGGGAATGTGAATGAGCTCATTTATCCATCCTTTAACCTTGTTGCTTCCAACAGCATGTGCCTTTGCCAAGGGGAACTCATGGACTCCATTGTCCGCAGGGATCA
>BGPT01000123.1:177631-210744 GCA_003297045.1 Symbiodinium sp. clade C Y103 | reverse complement strand
CTTGAGAAAAGACTGTGAGGCGGCAGTCCCAGGTGTTTGATCATTTGTGGCAGGGTTCCACCAATCCTTGAATCTGACAGGGGCGCTACTCAATTTACAATATATATATATATAAATATATATAGAAATATATATATATATACATGATCCCACAACAGAACACCCCAATAAAGAAAAACAGTTCGCAGGCATCGCAATCATCGATCCCTTGTAAATGCGAATAGAGACATACCTTGAGAAACAATCCGATGGATTCAGTTGGGTTGACCGGCCGCCGCTCGATTCTGGGTAATTATAGATCTGCACTTCAAAGCCTTGAGGCCCACGAAATACCTCCTCCTCCAATGTTTGTCTTCCTGGTTACCGTCCCAACAGAGCGACCAACACTGACCCAACAGCTCTTTTCAGCTTCGCAGGTCCCGAAAAGGCCCCCCTTGAGAATTCCAGGTCAAGAGTCTTGCATTCCGGAGCGCCCGAGCCAGATGTCAGGAGTTTCATGATAAACCTGGTGAGCCGCTGATAAAACGTGTCTAAAATAAACTTCGACTCCAGTGGGAACAGAAACGAAGAGTCAAACAAACGACCCAGTTCAGATATGTTTTTCAAGCAATCCAGAATAAAAACAATGGCTCATTGTCCTGAAAGTGGCTTGAAACTCCAACATATTCAAATCATCTCAAATACTGAGACTGCTTCTCCTTCAATTCCTGCAACATCCACAGGACCAGCTGCTGTTTCTTGGCCGAAACATGGAACCAAATACAGCCGGGCCCTAGGCCCTTCGCTAGATATCCTGAGGCCAAGGCTGGGATCAGTCGTGGCCAACGGGGGGAATATGGGTAGAGACATTTTGAAGACCAAGGGACCAGCAAAACACTTGGTAGTTGTCAATTTGCTTTAGAGAATGTAACCATCTAAGCCTCAAGCTAGACCTAAATACCTAATCTTCACGGATATAAAGTAATATAAAATAAGGTGTAGACACTTCCTCAGCTGTTTCAAGCAGGGAAATCTTCATGCAGTCAGACTCCCAGAGACTAGCGGTGGCATCGTCTTGCCTGTTGTCGTGTGGTCGTGGTTCAGAATCCCCCCGATTCAGCGGGAACGATTCAGTGCGGCGGATGTAGCATGATTTACTGTCATCCCCCAATATTACATACCACCCTTGAAACCCTGAGTTTTGAACATCTTCATTTTTGGGTGCCCATAGAGGGGGTCTTTGATGTCGGGGAGGCGGGCAGATCATCTCCCTGTCAGCGACAAGGCTCGAGAAGCAATCGAGGAGGTGGGATGAGAAGGAAGCAGCGGGTACCTTTGAAAACAGCTTGGATCAGAAAGCGAGGCCCTGGTTTGTGGTCAGCCAACCCCCTTAAAGACGGCTTGATGAAGCAACCTACCCCAAAATGCACATGACAAACCGTTGGGTGGAAACTGCCATCATTCTCCGGGTGATTCTCCAAACATGTTGACACCACCAGCATCCCCAGCCATCACAGCAAATGGAATAGTTTTCTATATCTTTTCAATGGCATCCATGGAGCCTTCCCTATTTTCATGTATATATGTATATATATATATATATATGGCGCCATTTTGGAACGGAGGGCAACTCTTAAGACGTTGCATTTGGGTCGCATCACACGATTAACCGCCGGATGTGCTTCCAGATGTTTAGCCATCATCTGCGCTGCTTGGGACGTTGCCTCGCCGAAAGGAGGTGATTCAACGATATTCTAAGAAAACATGTTGAGAGATTCTGATATCTTTACCTGGTAATTTAAGATAGCAATGGAAAATTCCACCATTAAAGGAAAAAGATCTGATATGATCTGATAATAATCCATAAAGATTTTCCATTGGCAGGTTGGATTCGAGGGTACGAGTACTCCTCAGGGTTTGGGAAGGTCTCAGCAGCTTGGGGGACTTGCCAGTCTGACATAAAGCCCTGCCAGTAGTCTTGCTGCATGTCCACCAAATGTCAATAGTATATAGATGATTATAGATGTATATAGATTGAACATTTGCCCAAGCCCAGCAGTGTCCAAATGATGTTGGTCCCCTGAACCGTGCCTGCATGCGGGCATGCAAGCTCCGCAAAGAGTCCAGAAACAATTCGCAGTGGTCAGCAGCTACAAACATACCTGGTTGGTGATGAAACTGTGCATGGGATCTGGTGGGTATTCCATGGACATACTGAAACCTATATTTGGAAATCCAGAAAAGATGAGCAAAACATACCAAAACCACCAAGTGATGCAACCCCCGGCTTCAGATTATGCCCTAGTTCAATAGGTTGACTCTACCCCAAGATATCTCCCAAGTCTACTGAACCCTCAACTGGATAGTCCAATGATGAATACGTTCCAATAAAAATATGTTGGTCCCAAAGAGGTCTTGTCTTTGGTAAAACAATAATAAACCATCCCCCAAATCACCATAAATAGGTGGTATACACCATTCCCAAATGGGTGGTTTATTATTGTTTTACCCACATTATTCATTTTTTTTGCCAAGCACAGTGCAGCTTCAATGGGTCTTTCTGAAAATGGGATACCCCCCAAATCCAATGGTTTATCATCAGTGTCCATCTGAAACTGGTCATTTTATGCCATTTTGGTGGTGTATAAAGTCCCTTTATTGCTGGCTATTGTATATCCCCACTTATTTCCATCATGAAATATCACCATCATATTCCTATTAACCCATATGCTCCATGTATGGTATATTTACCTACAAAACTGGGTGATTTTTTAGGGTAAATGTTGGTAAATATTCCAGCACCATGGAGCATTATGGGATTCCATCACCATTTGTTCAACTTTGCAAAAGAATCTGAAGTCAATGACAGCAGACCAAAGGCTTTGATCCAGGAGAGGATCGGCGCCATTAAGCTGTTCACGCCCAGCACGGCACCTCATCAACCAATCAACCAATCAACAGTAGTGTATGGGTGTGATTCATGCATGTGGGTAAACCATTTTTGGACCACTATCGTGAATCTGATCAACTAATCAACATCAATTAGTGGATTAGTAATAATTTAATCTTGGCAACACTACCAATAAATTGTAAATAAACAATCATAACCATAAACTTACCCAAACTTCTAAGCATGTTCCACCCGTGCTCTCCAGGATTCCCCGCCTCCGATACAACGACCCGCCGAGATGTATTTGGTCAAACTCTCCACCACGAGGTCTGCTCCGTGTTCCAAGGGATTGAACAACGCACCCGACAACCAGGTGTTATCCTTGGAACGATGGTCCATTTCGGATGTCCGGAAACCAAGGGTCTGCCCTTTTGGAACACATTGGCTTCACTGACATAGATGGTGGTCTGTCAGATTTTTGCTGATTTGGTTACTTCAATGAATGAAAAAGCATTCTTGAACATATCACAAATCCACAACATGTTGTCCCCTGCATTGTCAGAAACATAGAACTTCTTACCAGAGTCCAACATCATCAAAAACGGCACACCCGGGGGAACAAAAAACAAAACACAGCAGGATGTCCGAACAGAACTACATAAAACATTGGGGATGCAACTAGCAACCACCCCCACTTCAAAGGTGACCCTGCTAGTGGTGGGGGTGGTCAAAAAGCCATTAGTAGTCTATGATAAGAAGCATGGTAAACCACCATGTGTTTCAGTTGAGGGCTTACCGAAAAATCACTAACAATCACTTTTGTAAGGAAAACGGAAAACAGTTCAACCATCAAAAACAGAGTCAACAACCCTTCAAAGGTAATAGGTGGTTAATTATTTTTGGTTATAGAATAAGCCCTGACAAGATAGTGACCCCAGCTATAAGTTGGTCTATAATCACCCATTGTCAATATATCTACCATAAACCCTGGTTAGCCTACGTAGTTTTAAACTAACTTACACAGAAAACTATGAGGCACCACCTCGTCATCGCACCACTTTGCAAACATGGTTGAATCCTATTACCCGCCGGTCATCAAACGTGGCAATGCACCACGTTATAGATGATTTCACCACATAGAAACCTCCTTTTGGGATTTTCAATTGCCATGTTGATGACCGGAGGGTAAAAAAAGCAGTGTCAAGCATCACAGATGAAGACGCACTCGGGAGCCAGTTTTCTCAACTCACCCAGGATCTGAAAGTCGAAAAACTGCCCACTAGGATTGGTGCAGGCTTCGAAGTGAAAGATCCCAATGGTTTTACCTGCCAGGAAGAAACCTATATAAACCCTTTATAACCCTATGATATCAAAGCCAACTGAGTGAGGTTTCATGTGCATTCATTTGATATCATGTATTTGTGAGTCTGGTCAGTTGGTTTTCTTTCCATCATATTTCAGTATTTAATGATATTTCTGGCTGTTTGCTGTCGCCCTGGCTGATTCAAAATCGGGGGTAGCGATGTCATCTGCTACGACAATGGTACCCGCAACGATCAACAGCCCATGGCCAATAAAAATCCGTGGTTAAAATTGATGTGGTAAATTCAATGCCGTAAGCCTCCAACTTCGGGATTTTTACCGCCTATTTCTGGTGAAATTGGGGACACGTTTCACGTTGTTTAACCATGAAGAAACCATCATCAACCACTATGAACCACTATCAACAAGCCTTAACATCAATTAAAATCCATTAAAATCCTTCTTAACCAACACCGACCAGCCTTAACATCCATCAAACTCCATGAATAACTGAATAACCACCATTTCATTTGTTTAACCATCACCAGAATTTACCATTATCATTGACCAGAAAGAAACCATCCATGAACATCGCGTAGGAATCCAAGGAGGAGCACCTCATCTCCCAAAGAGCTCCAGCAGCTCTTGCGAGTTGGTGATATCCACAGAGACGCAGCTCACCTGGTGGGATGTTCTGGTGGAAATACCACGATTTTTTGTGGTAGTGAAGCAGAAAAATGGTGATTTCACCAAATTAAAAAATGGGGATTAAACCTGATTCAACCGAGAAAATGGGGACTTAATGGGATCTATAATGATCTAATTATAGCTGATTTATTGTAGCTAAGTCGACGCGCATAACTTGGTTGCTAATGTTTCTGGGGGATAAAACTATAGTGATTGGGTTTATGAACCAACTTGTAACTGGGGGATTAGGTCTCAGCAGTTGGAATCAAATTCACCGGTGGATGAAGTCTCAAAAGTTGGAATCAAAATTCACTTTTTTATCGGATTACATACCAAAAACGTATTCAATAGTTGGAATCAAAGGTCGGAATTCCCCAAATCCATCAACATCCCATGCTTGAAGCATAAGATAAAATGATGGGATAATGACTCATGGGGAAACAAAAGAGTACAGGATTGTTGCGTCTTGTTGGCGCACATCAACTTTTGAATGGAATGCAGCATCAAGTCAATTGTGATCATCTTTTTGCAAAGGGATGGAACGCAGACTGGATACACAATTAGTCTTTTGAACCACCTGTTCACTAAGAGAATAGGTTTCATCGAGTACTAATTGTGGTTTCAACTCAGAGGTATTACCACCTCTTTGATGTTGAAATACCTCTGAGTTGAACCCACCAGCCGCCCCTTCACTTCATTGGCAATTTCTGGCATTGATCCCAGGCAGTCAGCTATGGAAGCAAAGAGTCATTCCACATCATCATTGTGGCTTGTCTCAAATTGGATCAAATGGGGAGATGCTAATTAACTATCATAATTGTAATTGATTAATTACATTTGATTGCCATACCGAACCATAGAAAAACATGTGAATTCGGATCTGGGACGCAAATTTCGGAGACCCGAGACCGCCCACCTTAGTGCCACAGCTGTCTGCCACGTAATGCGCCGTGCGCGGCACTTCACAGTAGAGTTCGTTGCCATGGACCAAGGTCCAAGGCTCCTAATGGAGATGGCGACGGGGGAGGAGTTCCAAAACAACTGAAAGTTACGCTGCTGAATCTATCACTAAGCACCCTAGGGTAAACTAACATCGATGTGGAAAATCAATCATGTGTAGACTAATTTCCATGGGAAACCAATTGTTTTCCACATCTATTTTAGTTTACATTAGGGTATCTAACCTTTGAGATTCTGCAAAAAGGGTGCTTGTTCAAATCTTTGCAGAGCGATGGAGGAGATATTGGGAACTGTGTTTTAGCTGAACATGAGCCCATGAAAACCTATCATGTACCAAGGTTCGCCCAGGTCTACAAAAACTCTGTCGCCCAAAAAAAACGTGTCAAAACTTAAGACCTCCAACTGCCCAAAATCTGTGGGACCTAGGCGCCCCAATGTCATACATCCGGATGCCAAAAGTGCCCTTGAAAATGGGTCAAGGCAACTCGACTCATGAGTTGTGGTTGGATGATGGTTGGGAGGCCCATTGAGAGAACCATTGAATGGTTACTAATTCCGTCGTCGTCAGATTTAGATTTCAACAGTGGATACTGGACCCAGGGATGATACCTCATCACGGTTTACAGCATCCATATGCCGGCACATCTGTACATATCTCGGAACGTGGTTGTGGCCAAAACATCGTGTGGAAAGGGACCGCAGAGTAAAATGATATCCCATCATATCCCCAAGAAATCCCATGAAATCACCAATTTTTCATGGTGAAACCCCATGAAATCCACCATTTTCGCAGCAAGTTCCCTCCAAGGCACCTTGCTGCGGGAGTTGGCCACGGCGGCCAAGGTCGCCCCAATGGCCGCCATCCCTGAGGGCAGCAGCAGCGCTTGATGGCGACCCAGGGACAAACCGTAGAGCTCCAGCAGGGCAGACCTCGTAGTCGAAAAGAAAAAACGGTTGGAATATGAAAGGGAACGTATACCTATCTAGAATCATCTATGATAATCTATAATCATCTACAATCATCTATAATTAATCATCTATAATCATACATAATCATCTACAATCATATATAATCTGTAAGATTTGTCAAAGATGTAAAATTTGCAAATCTATGAAAATTTGATAATATTTATAACATGTCATATTGTTTTTGGCTATGCTATGGATATATTGTTCTGGCTAGGTATTACTGCATAAATATATATATATATATATATTGTATATATATATATATACACGATTATATACCACTATATTATATCTGCATGTTATATGTTATCTATACATATCCTGCTGTTATACTTGTGTTTACTCTTGTCAATAGAAGTAGAACGTTGTGTTCTAGCGTTCTGAGAGCTAATATGGGATCTGAAGTAAACATGTCAAGAACTGCAGGGATTGCTTAACATGTCAAGAAGGACTTAAACACAAAAACAATCAGTCATAGGCAAGAACAGTGTACATGAATTTATAAAGGCAGGGAACAGTCCGTCTGCGTATATCAAATAATTACATTCCTGATCCAGGCGTGGTATGTTTCCTCAGGGTGAACAAAAGACCCGATCAGTGCTTCAACTAGTCTTTAACATACGCAGTGCTCATCTTCACTTATACCTGGAACCCAAAGGGCTCCTGCTTTCAATGCTTAACATTGCTTAACCTCCCATTGGGTCCCTCGCATCCTCTGCTGCTGCCAAAGTGGCTCTAACTTCTCCCGGGATCGACTCCAAGTTCTGGAATACATCGCTCCCCTGACATGTTCGCTGAAAACCAGTGCTTCTTCGTCCACTTCTTTCGCCATGAGGGTGCACTGGATGCTACCGGACTTGAGTCGTGGCGAAACGCTGCAGGGCGGACAAAGGCATGGCTGGAAACTTGATGGTCCAAATGTTTAATATCTGAACATGACCGGCAATGACACTCCAAATTGTGACAAAAGATGAATTGTGTAATTGGGCATGTGTGGTATCAATTTCCTTGTTCTGCGTTCTTTTCTTTCAGGACGAAGGTAAGTTTGGGCCCTTATCATTTGTGTTCCATTGACGGTCTAACCCTTTGTGGTAGGTACATCAACTACTTTAATATGTATGTAGCCAAGGAATCTCTGCAGTAAGGCCAACTCAGGATTAAGAAACCACCAATTTGTGAAGGGGTCCCCAAACTAGTGATAGCGAACCAATTGTATATAATAACCTGAACAAAAATGGAGCCGTAATCTATCATAATTCTTCTTGCAGGGTTTTATGTTTCTATCTTTTTGTATGTATATATATATATGATAATTGATCAGAACATAGGTGATATATATATATATGTATGCAGTGCTCGCCGCTGAGAAGCTTGGAAACAAAAACGTGAACACCACATTATTCCCTTCCAACACATTGGGCAACACGTTGGATACCGGACATATTCCTCCTCTGCAACATGATATGAGTACTGTAAAAATCAGAAACATCGGCATCATGATCATCATCACGATCATTCAAGAAACATAATCATGATCATACAATGCAAAATGATGAACGTGATTCTAAAGTGATAGATACATGATCTGGATATATATATATATGTATATATCTATATATATATATATTTACACAACTTAAATCATCATAAACCAATAATATCTTATTATAATATATCCAATAATAATATTAATTGTATTTCATCACATCACATTCCCCTCATCCTCTTCACAGCAACTTTGAGCTCCTAACGCCTGAAAGCCAGTCTTGGGCAAATGCCTTATCCTGGAGGCAAAAGATGTGAAAAACCCAGCAGAAATGTAGATGAGTTTACGAACGGAAATCCATGGGTTTTCCGCATCTATGTTAGTTTACCCCAGGGTAAGGGTTTCTCTGAAGCAGGATTTCATGTTCCCTTAGGCCAATCCAATGAGCTACTCCAAAATCCCATCATTTTTTTGGCCTCACTAGAATCATTAGAATGACCTCAATCCATTTTGG
The DNA here is from genome assembly GCA_003297045.1 of Symbiodinium sp. clade C Y103. Taxonomy (NCBI): domain Eukaryota; class Dinophyceae; order Suessiales; family Symbiodiniaceae; genus Cladocopium; species Cladocopium sp. clade C. The sequence continues at coordinate 201,957 of BGPT01000123.1, read as the reverse complement.
TGGTACATATAAGAACCAAAAAAAAGGGAACTGATGTGGTGGTTGAGGAAGGATTGAGTTCTGATGTGGATGTCTAAGCGGGGGATTCTCCTCACCACCGTGGGACAATATTCACCTCAGCACTCCCTTGGAGGATCAAACCAGTGAATAAGTAACCTATACAATCGGGAAATAATGGGACTTAGATTATTTATATTTTGAAATGGGATTTTAAGATGGGATTTGCTCTGCAATAATAATGGAGATATTTGGTATAACTTTTGCACAAGAGTATACATTGGGGAATCAACATGTGTGCTTGATGTGTGTCTGGGGCCAATCCAAACCATGCCCTAGTTTTGCATTTGTTTGTCCTCGAAAACTTGGGTTGCAGAGATCTGCAGAGTGTCATTTCCAGTAATTTCGTAGTTCGTCGAGTTCTTCAATTGGTATCCCCAAGGAAAATATGGCTACACCTATTGATATCCCGGTCTAATATCCCAGTCTGACATCCCCAATGATACATACGTGGAGGTTTCCTAAGTCATGGAGGTACCCCCAAATCATCCATGTTTTTCCAGGGATCTTCCATTATAAACCAACCATCTCTGGGGTATCCCCATGTATGGAAACCTCCAAAATATAGGTATGGGTCAAAACTAGATACCCCTAAAATTGGATGGCTAATGCTGAAAATGACCAGAATCTCAGGTCCCCTGGGTCTTCAAAATTTTGACCAATTCCCGTATACAACCATTACCCACTGGTAAATGAACAAGTCGACCCTGAAAATCACCATGTTTTTTTAGTGGAAACGAATCTTCCAAGCCCGAATTCATGCCAGGGTCATCCAGGGTGTATGTCAATATACACTGGAGGGTCCGATGCCCCAGTCCGTGTGCAACGCGGTGCGCCGAACTTCCACCGGTCCTGATATCTGGCCAACCAGATGGGATCGGCACCACCAATGGTCCAATACAGCGCCTGGGTGCAAGGAAGGCAACTGGGAAGTGGGGAACGGCAACGACAAAGTGGCTGAGTTTCGGCACTTGAACTATGATTTCTTGAGCATCACCATCATCATCATCATCATCATCATCACCATCATCATCATCATCATCATCATCATCATCATCCTCATCATCCTCATCATCCTCATCATCATCATCATCATCATCACCATCATCATCATCATCATCATCATCATCATCATCATCATCATCATCATCATCATCCTCATCATCATCATCATCATCATCATCATCATCATCATCAGCATCACCATCACCATCACCATCACCATCACCACCATCATCATCATCATCATCATCATCATCATCATCATCATCATCCTAAATGTATCTGAATGGTTGTCTAAAGATGGTGATATTGATGGTTTGATTATGTTTGATATTGTTTGATTGATGTCTCGATTACTGGTTAAGATTCTGAGGAAAACCGAGTTCAAAGACTCCTTCACGGCTTATGCTGGTATGCATGGAGTACTCTTCAGAAATGATCAAACTGGGGGTCAAACCTCAAAACATCTTAAAACAAAATGGCTATGAGTCAAAACCCTGGTACCTAGTGAACCCCAAAATAGCTGGTAAATGGATGATCATCCCATTAAAATGAATTAAAGGTTGGGTGGTACAATCCGAAACCACAATGAACAGGGAAAGAACTGGTTGGAAACCACCCCTGGGTCATCCCATCGAAGGCGATCCCATGGCATCCGGACGCCCAGGGTCCACGGAAGACCAAGGCCAAGGAAGACGTTCACCGAATTGCTGCCTGGTGGAGGGTGGAACTTCCCCGCTTTGAACAGCGGTAGCCAGTGATTTGTAGTGGTTACGGTAACTATTCTTGTAGAGTAAGCATCAAAAATTGTTTTTTCATTATTGATTTTGCATACTGATATGATATAGGTGGCACATGTTTCAGAAAAATATGCAGTTGTTAGTTGCAGTTGTTAGTTGCAGTAGCAGTAGCGGTAGCAGTAACAGTAGCAGTAGCGGTAGCGGTAGCGGTAGCGGTAGCGGTAGCGGTAGCGGTAGCGGTAGGGGTAGGGGTAGTGGTAGTGGTAGTGGTAGTAGTAGTGGTAGTAGTAGTAGCAGTAGTAGTAGCAGTAGTAGTAGCAGTAGTAGTAGCAGTAGTAGCAGCAGTAGTAGTAGCAGTAGTAGTAGCAGTAGTACTAGTAGTACTAGTAGTAGTAGTAGTAGTAGTAGAAGTAGTAGTAGCAGGAGGAGGAGGAGCAGCAGCAGCAGCAGTATCAGTCGCAGTCGCAGTACCAGTAGCAGTAGCAGTAACAGAAAGTGGGATTTGCCCGTCCGACCGCCCCACTGTGGTTAATTTTTGGAAGAAGTCAAACTGTCTTAGCACGAGCAAATGGAACTGAAACAGCCACGGACCTGGTGTACATTCATTTCATTACCAGCATTTCAAATCAGTCCCCAGAACAAGTAGCCACACGCAAAACAAAGAATGGTTGAAGGCTCTGTGAACAAGAACATAAAGCACAGTATACTATTGTATAGAAAATAGTATTTAAATGATCCAATATTATCAACAATTCATGATATGGCATCATATAGTTTGCGATATGTAATAAACTATAGCATTGACGCGCTATTACAAAGTAATGATGAAATTAATCTAGTATGCAGTATGCCAAACAATTCATGATATATCATCATATATTTTACATATGTAATAATGTAATAATAATAAAACAAAGCATTTTATGCTACATAAAATCGACATGCATGTATAGATATATACATATATAATATGTTGTATTATAGATTGCACTATGTCCGTATACATTGCATACATTTCTGTTGCATATATGTGCACTATATATGTATATAGATATATAAAATATCTAATGGTAGCCAGCTTGAACACCTGAACATGAATTGAACATTAACGCCTTGGACTTGCTTCAGGTCCCTCCACTCCCCCCCACAAAAAAAATAGTTTCGCCAAGTAATGTGTGCTTAATCAATGCGAATATACATGATTAACAACAAATGCCTTGTGCAAAACCAGGACAATGGAACTATACATATCATTTTTACCCATGTCATGAGTCATGGCCATTAAATATCATAAAATCCCCTTCATAAACAGCCCCGTCAAATAATACAATGGGCCATGGCATAGGACACAAAACAACTATCCCATCCGGTTATACTGGTTGGTTGACAGGTATCCTTATTATGGGTTACAGTAATCCGTAATAACCAGGTAGTTTAACAACACCCGAAAATTTGAACTGTCAACCATCATGTTTCAACTTTGAGCCATCCCTAAATAATTGATAGGTATAAAATTGTAACCACGAATCCCTATAAATGATGGTTAAATCTCCATTCAATCACCAAGCTATGAAAAATCACAGTCTTTGATGGGCAAATCCTTCATTTCTACGGGCAATGTTCTACCGAAACTCACAAATTGCCAGAAGGTATCTCTGATATCATATTACCATTATGTCCCCGTAATATGAGCAGTACTCAAAACATCTCAAAACTATCCATCATTTCATGATACTGGATGGTAAAATCCCCAAACGAATCATCAAATAACAAGGGTTTTGAACACTGCTCATGTTCACTTGCTTATATCATCTTATACCCATAAAATCCCCATGAAATCCGCATGAAATCCCCTAAGAACCCTACGAAATTCCCCAGCAGAGGGTATCCCGGAGTTGGATCACCTTCAGCCCTGCTCCATTCCTGGCCTGTGACATTCCCCACAGACGCGTCCGCCGTTGGGTCCTGGTCGAGGCAATCAACGGATGTCCACCAGGAAGTAAGCAAACATATCATACTTAGATCATGTGTGAGAAATCTATATACAATTATACATATTTATACATATACATGTATATTATAACTACATGATCATATCATATATGACATGTATATTTATATATTCAAATTCAGTTAAACTCAGCTATATATACACATCATATCATTATATTCTGGGAATTGGTATCGTATGGTATCGTCTTTTCAAGGAGCAGTGGAAAGCAAAACGTCCTGAAAATCAAGAACCAACTGCTGCCTTCACAAGATAATAAGAGGCAATCCATCGTAATGCATAGTTTGCGGGAAACCTGTTTTCAACTATACTTTCAACTATATTTTCAGCAACCCCCAACAGGAACATATAGAAAAGTAGCACTATTTCAGTGGGATTCTACTTTTCTATCTTTTTCGGGGTTGCTATAGACCACGAAATGGTGGTCACTTGCTGTTCAAACGCCCACTCAAGAACATGTTTTTGGGTGCCACTGATCAGTGGGATCAGAAAACATGTCCACACCCCAGCCTCAACAAACAGCTATATACATCTATATACTGTCCTCTCCATCTCTCCCTAGTCCTACCATATGTGCCCATTTTATCCCATTTTGACATTTTGACTGGGTCTGTCGTTATGTGATCCTACCACTATCTTCCAGAATCCCCTGTACCCATCACCGCTTCCTGCACTGCTGCAGTTCTAGAGGCGAAGGTATCCTAGGTGCACCATCGAGTTCCAACATGGCAACCAGGCACTTTGGGTTTGCGTTCTGCGAACATTCGAAGTTGGCACACGGGTGAATCCATGAAAAAAAGGGACTTCAATACGGTGGACGGACTCCCCCCATAGAGAAGCGTAACAATGTGGGGAACAATCCCCAATCCCAACAGCGCATGGAGGATAGCAAAGGCGCTTCATGAATCAGCAGATGCAGCCAAGACCGATGTTAAGGGGTCTTGAAACCTGATTGCAGCAGGCCTGGACATAGTGAAATACCCCAAGAGATTGGATCTGGATGATGAAGATCAAACAGCAGGAGGGATCAACGCTGGGAACTCCCATCCCATGTAGTTTCCAACTACAAAATCGTTTGATCAATTAGAAATTATTCTCAGAGGCACTGGAACGCCATATAAATAACCAAATATAACCAAATATGTTGGCAAATTCATATCTCTACACATGTCCCATGTTTCTTCGCTCAGCCACGGGCCGTTTCGAATCGAAGCCAAGTGTCGGGTAGAGACGTGCCGAGCGCCACCAAAGTGATGGCGGTGATGGCACTACCGATTTCTAGCACGCACCTTTTGCAGCTGTGGCTGCGTCTCAAAATGAGGGAATTGGTTAGTATATACAGTATATATGATATATTATATATATATATATACATGGTTGGTATGTATGGTTAGTATACCCATATGATCCCATATGGTTAGTATGCCCATACAATCACAATCCCAATGAAAGTGGTCCTTGCGCGCCCAGTCGGGAATGGGATAATGACTCATACAAAACTATTTTACTATGGACAATCATCCCATTCCCCCATTGCCTACCAAGTACTGAACAAACCAAAGGATTGGAGGTTCCAAATCGCAAGACAACCTCATGGGGGAGTGATAAAAGGTATGCGAAGGGGTCAGAGTACACCACTAGCTCTGAGACAACCAGAAAGCCCTTGGTCCAAACTACAAATTCCAAGGAATGGCTCAGAAAGTAATATTTGGTCAGTTTAAATTAAACTTTTCCCATGTAGAATTGTCTAGATATTGGTTATAAATGGGTGCATCACCCATCATTTGTCAAAGTCAACATCTGCCACAGTTACAGTACATGATCATATATCAGTTTCTCGGCAAATTGAATAGCAACAATTTGACTGGTCAATCATGTTCCAATCATTTCTTTTTGGGGATATACCGTATACTCCATTTTCACACACGCTAATATGGGTCATATGGCTTATGGATCGTTCTGGTATGTTATCCACTATGGTTAATATACCCATACAATCACAGATGGCTAGTATGCCATCTGGTTAGTATACCCATGTAGTTTTAGTTGATTAGCAGTCTCAGTAGCAGCATTCATGATATTCCAAGTGTCTGGTTTAGGAACCCAGACAGGTCAATGACTCGGCTGAAACATAAACAATTTGGAGGATGACCAGGAACAATAACAACAAAAAATAGAAACAGAAACAGGCACATGTCAAATTTACACACGGAAAAACAACCTCCTGACCAGGCAACATCTTCTGTTGCTCTGACAGCTCGTTAAGGCGTACGAAAAACAAGTGCACCTTGGAAAGTGTGAATCCACTCCATCCACCGGTGTCCAGCCAAGAAACCCCAAAAGAGCTGCTAAATCCCCCACGACTGCAGTGAGCGCACCTGAGAGAACAGGTCTTGATACGCCGTCAGACGCCGTCAGAGATGGGCAGGGCATGATACGCACGTGCACGTCGGAGTCTTCGCAAATGGATCCTTCCTGCTGCAACAACTCTAAAATACAAAGGTCATCTTCAAAGCAATGGCATGATATGGCTGTAGATATTTGAAAAAATCAAATTATGAAGAGTTGCCTGTGTCTGCTTCCAAAGAGGCTGTTTTGAAATGTTGCTCCAAATATGATGCCGTATGCCATGGCGTGCCATAGTGCTGCCTGCTTATCTCACATCTTATCTCACATGGTGTGCCGCGACGTCCCCGGGCGAACAAAATGACACTCGTTGTCCTCCATCCATGTTAATCCAGGATGAAACACCCAGTTTATTCAAAATCGGGGGAACTATTTTCATCCTTATTTATCACGAATTTTGGGGTAACCCCACCAATTATCAGGCGAAACATTCCGGGCTTGACCTTCTACCAATCCTGATCGCCAAACACCGGATCCGGGAGCCCCGGCCGATGCCCATCAGGGAGCCCACGAAACATAGCCATCCGTCGCAGAATCCCGGAGGAGGAATACACCTTAGATCCAGACCCATGCGACCATCCACGTGGTGAATGGATGCATGGAATGGTTTGCCATTTGCTAGTATACATACTTCGATATATATATATATATATTATATATATTATACACATATATACTATATATATATATTATACACATATATACTGTATATATTATACACATATATACTCTATATAAATATATTATATTATATATATTATATCATATATATATATATTATATTATATATATATTATATTATATATATATATATTATTATATATATATATTATACTATGAAATTGTATTATATATATTATACATGTATAATCATGTATATATTGTCCATTTATATCCGTTCATAACATCCCATCATAGCTGCCATCCGCCGCCGTGGGCTGCCGGGCGAAAAGACGATCCTCCAGGGGACCACCAAGAGCTGAGCAGCAGAAAGCAGCAGGGGCAAGAGCTGTGCTGCATCCATTTCTGGGAAATCTGTATATAACTATAACTATATTGGACTAATATGAATTTAAAGTGTATATAATTGTACATACATACATGTATATCTATATATATATATATGCAGTCAGTATAATAGCCCTATAGAATCAAAAGATGAATGGTGGTAAATTGCGGTTTCTATCTTTTTTTTGGGAATTGCTATGAATTGTTGTAGATAGTTAATGATTATATCAATGGATGTTAAAATATGTTAAAATGACTTTACATGCACACATGTACCATCTTTGCTAGTAGAGATTTAAACAACTTTATACAAACTTACAATATGTACAACCATCTCTTACATATCTATGTGTTGATCATTTTGATGTGTTGATCATCCAAACTTAGAACGTATAAATAGAATTAAATAGATCTACATCGATAAATTGGGAGTGGCAAGTCTACGACGATGAAGATCAATATAGGCCTGCCAGAAAACTAAGACCCAAGAAGAGTCAAAATATGTGACAAAGTATAGTATGCTTCAGGGTGAAACTCAACGCTTAGGCCCGCACAAAATCATATGCTGCAGTATATGTTTTCATACTTTTTCGACATGTTGTGCTCCATCTTCATTTCCTGGGACTAGATCCTCCAGCAGTTTGATGGCTGGGGCCCCCCAACGGCAGTGGAGATCATGGAGAGGCATTCTAAACAGCCATTCCTGCGACTCATGGCGAAGCCACGATCATACCAATCATCTCAGGTAGCAAAATGGAAGCACCCACCAGCTTTTTCCAGCATCAGAATCATTCTTGAGTTCTACTTCAGCAACTGGCGAACATGGCAGCCCAGAATTTGATGACTAGGACAGCAGCATAATCAGATTAGCACCAATTCAAGGGGATGGTAACGCCACTTTGAATGTGCAAACGGCATCCAATCCCCGTGTGAAGAGGATGTTGAAAGCATGCTTTCTAGGCAGCGAGACATTTTAACATTCACAATATTTGCATTGGAACGACCAAATCTCTGGGTGTGTCCGAAAATGTTGGGAAAAGCACTAAAATCCACTGGTGCTGTATCATTATCTCCCATTATCATGAAACACTTTTTCAATGAATACATACATTTCACAAACAGACCCATATGAAAAGATGAGAACTTCGCCAATTTCTCAACTGTATTTTTTTGTTGGCCAACAAACCACTCCAGTACGCGCCTCTCTTCCTCATCATCCTCTTCATCGTCCTGAGGCCAGTACCCCTTCCATCTTTCATGGGAAAATCATCTCTACACCCTCTGGGAATCAAACGTGGCTGGGAAATTCCCAATATTTTGGGATCTTCATGGGAAAATCATCTGTAAATTACGGATTTTGCAGCAAGCCATGTTTGGTGACACCGGAGGGCGTGATGTTTGGTGATGTTTCACCGCCGTCCACAGGTGAAACATGACTGAGTCCAGCCTTTTCAAAGAGGACAAACACTGAAACAACAAACGTTGCAGAGTAAAAAGGGCGTATAAGGGCGTATATATTCGCTAAGATGGACCCGGTTGACAGGAACAATCTGGAGAGTTCCTTTTATATCAGTTCATAGATACTGTGAGTTTGTCATTTCAATAGAGGAGGTGTTTCTATACTTTTCCATGGCGAAGGGATCGATCCACATGGAATCCAAGAGCCCCACTTTGAGCTTGATCGAATCCATGATCTGCTCCTTCCACGCAGTCCAATTTGACCTGACGCTCGAAAGAAATGCTTTGGAAGGAGTGCAAGAGATTGTGATAGGATAAAACAGGAAACCCACATATGGATTGCAATTCTTGCTTTACCTCATGAGCTTCAGCTTTTCGATTTGTCTGTTATTTTTGAGTTTTGTATGTTACATATCTTCACCCTCCCAAGTACTCAGCAAGAACACAACATCATTGTGACATGATGGATGACCGCAAACGAGCGTGTTTTGTTGGACGATGGGTTCACATTTCAGATGCATCTCTCCATGGGCTTGCTGAGGCTCCCTGCCGCGCGGTATGAGCTTTGGCCCAATTCACAGCGAGGACGCTGTGAATTCTAAGGATTCGCTCCTTCGCGGATGACCCAGGGGAGGTGATGAATGTTGGATCTGGATGGTCCAAGTTCAGTCAGCGTGGAATAAGGATTCATCGGATGATGTTGATGATTTTTTGTTATTCTATCTTATGATCTGTCTTTGTCCTTCTAGTTACTACCATAATGATTGTAATCATAGTTCATTATAGTCATATTGCTTTCTTCTGCTGTATTTGGAGAAGGACAAGGAGGACCATCATGATGGTAGTGATAGTGATGATGACAAGCGCAATTCTGATAATTATTTACAACAATCGCCAGATGAATACAGGATATTACAGGATCGATTCTCCAGTCCTGACTTCACTGTCCGAAACTTCGTCTCAATGGCTTCTCAGCCAACCCTTCTGACAATTTCGGTGGAACCGTCCAAAACAAAAACCAAAAAACATGAGCTTGGACTTCATCTTTGAATACTTGATGGAACAGCTGTATCATTTTAACATGTTGAGTTTGGAAGACAATTTTTATCAACACCTAATGCAAAATGGTTCACGTCCCGCGATCTTTTGAAAATCCGTGGATCCAAATTTGAAAATTCCTCAAATCGGAACTTTCCCCCGATCTCCTGAATGTCTGGATCTGGTTCTATCACCACGTTTGCCACGCAAAACTCCTTGCCACCTGCGCCCAACAAACGGTTCCAGGTCAGCCTGGAAATCGCCACTTCAGGGGCCCAGCTGGGCCATGGTAAGCTATGAACAACAAAGAGTATGTCTACCAGCGGTTCACTGAACCTTGCCATGGGAAGTAATCTATGTCTATTCATCTATCTACATATTAATGTACATATCATGCATATAATATCATATAATACATATATATATATACACACAATCAACATTCGCAAGTATTTACACACACACACACACTTATATTACATACAATAGACACGTTGTAGATGCTTGTGCATTGTATATATTGATATCCGCAATAGACAAATTAGTATGTTATTCCGTTGCCAGGTTAGAGTAGCCTCGCTCAACAGGATGCTACTCAGGGACTACAGATTTGGCAACAGCTACACCATCTGATGGTTACTGCTAATGTGGGTTTAATAATGGTTAATGATTGGTAATATTGGTTAATAATGGTTAATAGTGGTTAATGATACTTAATAATAGTTAGTGAATATGCTTGGTAATGTGGTAAACCCAATAATAAAAACCTACCATCTGGAGATGATATGGGTTGATATTTACCTGGCAATATCTGGGGTGGTTTGTTGATTGGATTTATATACCACGTTACACATAATCTACGGAGGATTTGTCCAACAAATATGGGGATGGAATGACGGGGGTACAACAGGAGAAACATTATTATGGAGAGAACTTGAGGGATACCCTTCGGAAATTTGTTACATAGGTATTTAGACAGCCATGGAACAGTAACCAACGGGGATTAGAATGGTTGAACATGGGGATATAACCAACTAAGAACAGTTATGCTGGGGACTGGCCAACTACAACTGGCGGTATAAATCAGGGGATATACAGTACTTGAATGTACTTGAGATGAAATTCAAAATAGCAATGCAACATGGCCCGTTCAATAGTTCGGTGATGTACCCATCAAAAAAGGGTGATCTTCCGTAACTAGGCTGTGTTAAGTTACAAGGTACACGATCAAAATTGTGTCAATCAGTTGTAGATCAATATCTTGAATATGTCGCAAAATGTTCATACTTGTTAGTCCTCATTATACTACAAAATGTGTATATTTTTTCAGACATGTTTTGTTGATTTCCACCATCAAAACCACCACCGGCCGATCCAACTTGCCTTCGGTGTTGGGGTCGAACTTGGCTCCCGTGATGTTGAAGATTACTATTCGGACAGTACTTCTAAGCCTGAGCCAGGAATACAAGGGGCATGTTTGGGCCGCTTCAAAGTTCAGGTACCATACAGGCCATAGGCATCCATTTTTTTTGTCATCAATGGCTCAACCAAAGTGGAAGAAAATATACTTTGAACACTTCACACAATTAGGATGTTTAAGGTTTAAGGTCTATGGAGTCTTCTCTTTCCATCAAACAAATAAGACTGACTCGACTGCAAACGTTGGTCATTTCGACCCCAACTAAGGAGGGGACTGACATCGACCCGCAGGCAAAATCGTCAGAGGAATGGTCGTCACCATCTGACCGTGTTCAAACCTCGAGTTGGATGATGGCTGGGGCGGGTTTTATCAGTGGATGTGTGTTTTTTGCCCTCCGGGAATCAAACATGGCAATTGGAAATCCCCAAACTAAATGGAGGTTTCAATGGGAATATCCCCTATCAAGGGTGGATTTTCCATTGCCATGTTTGAATACCAAAGGGTAACCATCCATTTTGTGAGGTATCCAATTTAAGCCATCCCCATCTTCTGCGAGAATTTCGACCCCAGTCACGAAATCCAGCGAAACACAGCGTACATTTAGAAACACATGGCTAGCTGAAGGTACAGAAAAATGGTGGGATACCAAAAAAAAGTCCCTCCATTCATGGCAAACAAAAAAAACGATCCAGTCACACATCCTTCTCCAGTCGTGTAGATCAGATTTGGGTCATATGATATGATGTTGTCCGACCATGCTATTACAAAATGCTTTATTATTTTTGGTTGATACTCAGATTAGTGTTGGCTATGGAGTTCTATCCCAAGGAAAGCAATTTGAACCCAGCATGGAATCATCAACAAAAAACATGAGACATTGATATTGTATATTATATATCATTATAGATTATAATTATATATATATACAAAAAATGTACATATGTGCGTTACAACTCCCAATGTATGACTATATTATATATATATATAATCACATATATGTATCATATCTCTGCTGGGTTATACCATCCCGTATATGAACTTTTCCAGATCAATCCTAGCTTTCTTAAGATGTGTATCCACCATCAAATGGCAAGTGGATATGCATAACTGGGGACATCGCATAATACATAGGTTTCAAACAAAAGGTTTACGAACCACTTACTCACCTGAAATACCTCCAGGTATCTCCAGATTTGCCAAGGTCAAACCACCCTGGGCTTTTTTCTGGGGGCTCCCCTGAGCTTCCGGGCTCTAAGACACCTTTGCCCGCCAGGTAGTGCGTTGAGGCCTGGAGTTCAAAATTCGCTTTAAACATACCTGGATCCTAATTAAGGCCATGAAAATGGCTAAACATAGTAGACTCCTGGGGTATATCATATCTGATGCTTGAATGGAATTGATATTGAAACGGGATTTCAACATACTAACTTATCATATATTTGAGATTTGTTGCGTGGCTTTGAATGGTATTTTCACCACTAGCAACCATCAGCTGGGCCACGGAAACCGATGGAAGCTGGACGTGCCTTGGCGGTGTTGTCCTCCGTTCGCCATTCGCAGGTGACCTGGTCATGCACAACTCGTGACATGGACAAAGGAATGGGCTAAACGTTGCTTAAATATGTTTAATACATGGGTAAATGATGATTAGTGTCGGTAAAGAAGAGCAAATATTGGTAGGTAATTGTTGATGTGAACATCATACATTGGTAGATAATGGTCAATCATTATATACATGGCATGGTTTTGCCACAGTTGTTCCAACATTTACCAGCAACAATGACCCAATCATGTGAGAGATATGCTGATGTAATATGGATAGGTATAGGATTCGAATCTTCCCAGTTTGCGTTCGCTTCAAAAGACACGTTTCTGCTCAGATGCGAAGGCTTGACAACCCTACTTCTTTCAACGTGCACGTATACAACCATCACTAAACTCTAGCCGGAAGGACAAAACATAGATGCAGCTCCACCTCAACGACGAACATTATTTCTCCAAGACAAATCACACTATCTATTTTTCAAACCCAATGTCACAGTCATAAACCATCCCAAATTCCACCAGAAATATCTCAGAAACAGCCGTTCTGAATTGAAGGTTTATGGCATTGGGTCAATCTCACATTGCCACTTCTAAGTTGATGCCATTAGATAGAACAGGACTATTCATATGATTCATAATTCATATGATTCATATATGATTCATAGATGCTTCATATGATTCCAGTCCACTTGCACTACATGCTGTTATATCCCATTGTCGTTGGTTAAGTCCCTTAAGTCCCATTCATTTCCCCCCCTTCCCTCGTTGATTTTCACCCAGGTCGCCGGCCTTGCCATTGGCACCGTCCTTCCGAATGACGGGAACATCGAGGATCTTTTCCTGACGCTGACATGCGCTTCCGCCCATGGAACATGTTTCTCTAAAAAAAACATGGAACATGGGTAAAAGCACACCAAATTATTGGCAAGACTATATATACCAGTTTTCTATGCATTTTTTTGAGGGTCTAGATGTATGAGTGATTTTTCATAGTTCTAATATAGAAGAATATATGGCACAGCCAAGAGGAAGATATGGCGAACACGTGTGCTTTATTCTTGGTGGGAAAACCTCAAGAATGGCGATTACCCTCTGGTGAACCAACAACATAGCTATTGAAAATGGCCATTTATAGTGGATTTTCCCATAAAAAAATGGTGATTTTCCATAGTTGTGTTAGTCTACCAGAGGGTAACACCAAGAAGAATGTTGCAGTACAGATCATCAACCTATATCCAAACTGCCAAACTAGTGTTTCCGCTTGGTGCACACCCCAAAGAGATAGAAAAGTGAGTCATCGAAGGTCAATACCACCAGCCTCAAAAAAATGCGTCGCCGACATGTGGGTTAAACCAGAAATCTGGTACAGCAGGTCTATGCATCCATTCTAAATCTGGTATGAAAGCTTTTGACCCATCCCCAAGTGGCTTCTGGAACCAGTTGCGATCCTCAATAAATCGAACAAATGAAGACCTGGAAATAATGCGGGGACATCTATGACATCGTGAATTTGGTTTCTTCGTTTTTTAGAGAACCCCAAATGTAAAGCTGTCCAACATGGAATGTTGTACAACAACTGGTCATTGCGGAGTTTCAAGATCTTTGCCTCTCACTATGCTGTTCTAAATCGCATTTCTATCCCCAATCATCCAAACATCTGCAAAGTTTTGGCCATCAAAACTACCTGGTGTTTTTTCCGCCTGGATATTTGACCATGCTTGGAGTTCAGAGTGATTCCATGTTTTTGAGGGCTACTTAAATGCGTATGGGAAGAAATCCAGTTTGAGACAATTGTGGAAGAGATTCCAAGAAGTCTAGGGCCAAGGATGGCCAAGGGATAGTCACGGTATCTCGTTGCAATCCACACCACCAGACTCACTTCACCTTTCCCATTTACAATGCGTTCAGTTCGTGTGAAGCTTTGCTATAATAACTTCTGAAGTCAAGCATTTCAAAGTTTGAGTGGATTCTGACCCATCCTGGGAAATTGCATGAAGCTGTCATAGATGTCCGCAATTCATTTGTAATGCTTCGTGCACTGGATCTTGAAAGATAGTGGTTGGTGGTTGAGCCGCCTTGCTTAAAAATGGTTATCTCTCTTCTGACTTGCATGATCACAAACACCTTCAAGTATAAATCCATCATTTGTCATCATATTTCCATATTATTGCTGATTAAGAATCCCTGCAAACAAATAATAGTTCATAGTTCAAAGCACCATTGAACATGTGCGATCATCATTGATGGCTAAACCCCACAATTGATTGTTAAATCATGTTCAATCACTTTTCCTGTAGAAACAATCGTATACAACTGTCGGTGCAACACAACGTTCTATCTCCAATTCTATCTCTGAATATTTCCATTGTATGGACATATAGACTTGGATATAGATTTTGATTGTTATCAATTAATTTCTTATATCCAGTATCCCTATAGAATGGTGTAAATTGCATCTTTTCACTTAGATCCGTTGAGATTTCCTCCACAAAAAACGCGCCATGGTCAGCGCGCAGCGCTCGCACTCCTGGAACTCTTCGACCGTGGTCAGGTTCTCGTCCTCGAAGCGGATGAAGCCTGGGTCCTCGGAACGCAGCATGTTTTACGGAATGACAATATCATCTTATTGATATCCCACATGCTCCATGTATGGAATATTTACCAACATTTGCCCTAAAAATCAACCAAATGTAGATAAATAGACCATATATGGAGCACATGGGTATGTATATAATTATATAATATAGATTAATATAGTAAAATCCCAATATTCCCCATATGCTCAATGATGTATAGTGATCTATACATATATATATAGGATTAGATGATGGCAAGATCATATAGTGACACAAGATAATATCGTGATATGACCACCCCAATGCCCAATGATATATACGTTTGACAGATAAAAACATATTATCAACCGTATAAGTATGTATATGAGTATGGGTATTGCTATGTAATTGCTATAATTGGAATATATCAGAATAATTATGTATAAACTAATGATGACATGGGAACTAAAACATGCGATATTTCACCTAGAATATGGGAATAGGATCCCAGGAAAAAGAAAACAAATGACATAAAGTGAAGAAAAGCATGCGTTTATGTATTGGGGATGGGATATAGTCGAAGGGTATGAACGCATGGGGATAAAATATGGAGATATTTCACCAATACTATAGGATGTTTCGGCGGGTAAGTCCAAAAATGAAGAAATACCGGTATGCCCCAAAATTGCTGGAAAAAATGAGGAAAGTGAGGTTAAAAGATTGGATTTTGAGGTTGCCTTTTAACTTTCAAGACAACCCCCTAAGTGGACATGTCCAATGGCAAATTCATTCCAATATAGTACTTTAAGGGGGTCCACGCTAGCACGTTGGTTCCCAGAGGTTGAGAAATCCCAAAGCCATTCAAATCCTCCATCTGTTGGTGGCTGCTGGAGGATGGGAAAAAACAATGTTCCAGGATACTATGCTCACATGTAGATTGTTTTTAACCATTTGCATGGTTCCGCATCAACATATGAATAAATTAATTAATCATGAATCATAATTGATCGACCAGTCATCAATCGATATTGACTGGGTGCATGTTCAACCCCAAAGCTACGATTGAAATCTTTAGTTTCTATTCATTTTATAAAAGTTCCCAAAGATTTCTCGGATTTTCCCAGTTCCATTGCTCCAATTCAGGGGACAATACGCCATATCCTCATATAAATGGATATATAGATATATACCATTACTGTCAATCCCATATTTTGTTGGTTTATATCATTTTATATCCCCGTATTTAGTGGGTCTAGTTCATGCTTCCATTAGATCAGCCAAGATGAAGTCTGACCGGTCCTCGTTGCTGAGAATGACTAAGGTGGCAGAGGCCACACGCTGATTCTTGGAATCGATCAAGTCCAGGTAGAATTCCTTGCGATTGAACCACCAGCAAATGGGGGAAAGGGGTTCCACTTGATACAGTAGAAGCCCAAACAAGTTAGTGGGTTGACCAAAGTTGGTACATATACTGTGCATACCGTGTATATAATATATATATATATATGTATATACTGTATATTATTTGATAATATACATATATATATATACATATCATACATGTATATAATATACTGTATATATAGTATGTAACACATTGTAACGCTGTATATGTACCATTAAAACACACACACACAAACTATGCATGGATGTTTAGATACATAAAACACTCCTTCAAAATTCTGCAAGAGAATGTGACCTCTTCATTTCTGGGTTCTTGTCAGGAGGGCAAGGGTGTTGTTAGTGGGCTGGGACTAATGACGACATCATCATTCAGAGTTTGCAAATGGAGTTTCATGGTGTCTCACCATTTATTCATGGTTGAAGCTCACTGGTTGTTGGTTTGTTTTCTGGCCAAACCCCTTCTTATTTGTTCGTCTTAAACAGTTCTTCTTTGTTCTCTCTCAAAGAAATGCTCATTGCTTCATTCCCAATTTTTCGTGGCTTGGTTTGGAAAATAAAACATGCCCAACCAGCAACCAGCTATATTCCTGAGTTCATTGGATATCTTGCATCTATATGGGTGTGGAGCATACCTGTAAAAGGCCAGGTTTAATTAAACATAGTATGATAAACCCATGACATTTTCGCGGATGCTATATATGTATAGAGAAAGCCATAACATGCTTGACCCACCCAACCCGAGCCCGCCCGGAACCTCGTTGGACTCGAAGGCTAAGCTGTTGGCGATCTGAATGGGCACCGACTGAGGCCGTGGAGGTTGCTGGATTCTGCAACGGAAAAGAAAACTCAACATATCTATTTCATTGGATTGGTTGAAGGGAAAATGTACAGGAAACCATGGATTTTCCCATGAAATATGGGGGGTTCCTGTAAATTTTCCCATTAGCCAATCCAATGACTATTGCAATGAAATTCATAAAAATGTGCTTTCATATGAACTGTCATAGAATTCTATTGATAGAAATATCTATTGATGTACTTTCATATGTCATGTCATAGAAATAATGAAATATCTATTGAATTCTATTGATATGAACTCAAAACTTTGGATAGATGGATAGCTTGTGACCATTGAAACACCATTATTTCTGCCATATTTGAGCACTCCAGTAGCCGGTGTAGCCCATTTCCATCAGAGCTCTCCGTACCCTCTTCTCTCCCCAGTATAACACACATATGTGTAACGCATATATCATTATACATACACATATGCACTTCCTAATGGCCACAGTAAATACCACAATTCCCATGTGAATGTGTCATCTAATTCGTTTATTGCTTGTTCTAGTAAGTTCTAGTCCCCAGTGACCGATCACAGTCTGTTCCCTTGCTGGGTTAAGAACCAACAACATCTCAGTTTGCTGGCTGCATCGCTCCTATTGCATGATTGCAAATGTCTTCAGTTCAGGAAGTAAGATTCAATCTTGGTGGCCAACAAAAACGTGCAAAGTCCCGATGTTTGCTGCTTTAACCATATTATATGGTACCCGCACGTTTAATGTCGGCATCTCACATTTCATGGTGGATGGCCGGATCGCGGGTTTTTTATCGTTTTTTGCTGGTTACAACAAAATGCCTGGAATTCAGCATGAGACATGAGAATTCACCACGAACGGATACCCTGCCTGCTCGACCTCTCTAGGGCCAAACTTCAGGACGCCTTGAGCTCGCGCCAAGTCGCCAAGGCCATGGAATTGCAGGGCGTCATGAAAGGGAAAAACAGATAGCCTTGGTATATCATGTATAGTAGATATATAACTATATATATATATATCCTTGGGAACTATAATTCATGATAATTCTATTATTGATGTATATTGTTTATATCATATAGTGTTATATTTTTTGCACATATATCTGCATTTTTTTTCACCAAAATTATGATTCAACCACTGGCGGATCCAATGGTCAAATGGTGCGAACTGGGGCCGGCATCCCTGGGATGGAGTGACATAGCAACGTACTTAGAGTTGACCCGTACCATCTCATAGCAGCATCTTTGGATCAGTGGTTTCATGTCGTTTCAAAGCCAAAATCATGGCTTCCACTTGGAATCATCATCCCGTTTGAAACAAACAGCAGACTTGAATTCACAAATCAAACTAGAGTTCCCTGATGCACCAATCATATCACTGCTTTTGAAACACCAGCGCTGACTGAAAACATCGAAAATGAAACATGTGAAATGCGGAGGTAACCCACCAAAAATGGGCGAACTCGAGGAAAAACTATAGCAGAGCTAGAGTGTTTCCATCCACTGGATCCAATCTATGGGGCCAAATCAACCAATCGCATTCGTCAAAACCCTGGTACCGATTGTGAACCCCAAGTCATAGCTGGGATTTATGGATGTTCATTTCATTAAAATGGCTACTAGGTTTTGACCCATCCCCATATGATTTAATTGGAAGTCAGGACTGAAACAAGGTCTCTTTCTGTTGTGACTCATCTCAAATGTGATCCGAATACCATGTAACCAATGAAATTCAGTTCCATGTAACTGCTGCAAGATTCTTGGACATACTTGGTGATCATTTTAACAGTTAAATACACTTACATACAGTTACAACTTGGTAATAATTTTAACAGTTACATACAAATACATACAGTTACACAGCTACACAAACAAAATGTGATGTCTCAACCACCCCACAAGGGTCGATGGTTGTCTAGAACTCTAGTTACATCAGGCCTTACCTCTTTGGTTTTTGCAGGGATAGTATCCTGATGTATCCTGCATTGGAAAATCATTTCTAGATATATAGCCTCTGGTACAGTAATCAAACGCGGCTAGCTTCGAAATTCATGGTTAAATTCCCGATATTTTGGGATCTTAATGAAATCTCCTGGACATATTTTGGGATCTGAATTCCCTATATTTTGGGATCTTAATTCATTGTAAATTCCCGATATTCATGGAAATTACCTGGAGACCCCTCAGATTTCATCCCCAGATTCAACATTGATCCAACATCACCGCCTTCCACATGCGTGTAGTCCTCGTCCCGCTTGGCCCGACCGGCACGCCTGGGGAGAGGATATTTTGCTGGCAGGATATTTTTTAGTAACTATGGTTCCTTCCTCCATTGAAACTGGCAGGATGATAGCATATACAAATATATATATATAGTTATAATTATATATATACACATAACTATATATATATATGTATATATATGAGCCCAGTCCCCGGAATCCCACACCTCCCCCCCAATGGTATGGTCCCCCCCGGGTCCCTGCTCATATGTACATGTATTCCTCCATCCAAAATGATGACCATGAAAGCTGAAAACTCTTTACCCAAAACCATTAGTAATCCACCAAGTCACTAGTACCCCTTTTTTACAAGCGCACACTGGACAACATCTGAAAACTCCACGAGTGGAATATCCGAAAAGTACTGAGCTTCCCACGTTTGGTATGTGATACTGGCGTTCTCATCCACCTGAAGGCTGGGTCGAACCTGTTGAATTTCCAGCACAAAACATCACCTTTCTGATATGGTGATCAGTGATCAACTATCGGCATTTTAGCAGCAAAGAGAGAAATAGTATGAAACAGTATTGTTTAACACGTGTTCATACTTGTTCATTCCCGAAAAGGTGGGAAAATAGAAGGACATCTGATGAATCTCTTTTGGTTTGTGCCAGTGTTCCAGCTGGGAGTGACCCTTGACAACCGATCCCAAGTTGCGTGGCCATAGCCCACCCTGAAGTGTGGCCATGCGTAGTCATATGTTATGAAAATGAACGCTGCCTAGCGGAAAGTTAAAGATATGAAATGAGCATACAAAGATCATTTTTGATATCAAAACATAGCACATTCCCACGGCAATCTTCTTCGATGCTGGACTTCTCGACCCCAACAAATGGACAGAAGCTGAGAACTGCAAACAAACATGGGTACACAACAATGTGATGGTTCACTACTAGAAATCCTGGTGTACCCATTGGTTGAAACCTTTGAAACCAATGGCTGCAAACCATTGGTTGAACCCCCAACAGCTTGCCGGATGATGGAGACCATCAAACGCCTTCAACACACAAAATCAAGCAGAATCTAATACTGTATGATAATCATCATAAATATTGTATTTTTTTGTATATATAACAAAAATATGATATAATACATATAATCATTTTTTGTGATACAGTGATACATAGATAAATATGTGTATAATCTGTCAAATCATAGGACATCAGATATGATACATCACCATTAATCGATATAATGTTGGTAAAACAAAGCCATAAACCATCCCCAATGACTCACCATTTCTATAGGTTGTATGTTCATCATTCCCAGTCATGGCTGGTTTATGGCTTGGCTTTACCCACATGAATCCCCTCTGGTAAACTAAGATAGCTATGGAAAATCACCAGGTTTAAAAGCTACCCTCTGGTAAACTAACATAGCTATTGAAAATGACCATTTATAGTGGATTTTCCCATTAAAAATTGTGATTTCCCATAGTTATGTTAGTTTACCAGAGGGTAAATCACCTATTTCTATGGCCATTTTCGCTATTTTTGACACATCACCAGTGGGTTATAATCCCATTAAATTGGAGTCTCATCCCATAGAGGATCAATTTTATTAGAAGATCGTTCATCCCATTGAACTAACGATGGTTAAGTATCATCGTCTATTATTAACCATCACTAACTTGATGTAGTAAACTAGTTAAGAGAATAGTATCTAGCTTGCAAGTACATCATTATTTGTTTTTTCAAAAAAACATCTAACTACTATTGTTAGCTGAATTATTAGGTATATATATATATATATTAACTACTATATAATTATTAACCATCACTAACTATCATTAACTTAATTAACCATTATCAAACCCCCAACCAGCCATCCCTCCAGCTCTGGGCGTCCCCGACGGCGCCGGAGCGCACCACGCGCACGTTGACGCTGCGCTGCCGCACCTCGACGATGCCAATCTGATCGTAGGCGAAGGCGAAGCCTTCGACGGGGCCGTTGCGCAACGTCCGTTGTGCGCAACGGGGAGACCCTTGAAAATTTGGGGAGTTCACCAGCGAAAGTTCAGGATTTAACCATGAAATTTTGATGAAATTGGGGCGAGTTAAGATGATTTAGCCAGGAAATGTCGATGATTTTTTTTGGATCTAACCATGAAATCTGGTGAGATTTGAGGATTTCTGGCCAGATTTATTACTATGGACAATTTTGGGACTGACCATGAAATATGAGCCACATTTGGCAATTAAGCCACTTTCAAATGCCTGGGATCCCTTTAGATTTGGGGAATCAACCATGATCTTTTTGATGAATTTGGGGGATTTATATGGATTTATATAACATGATTTAACCATGACATATGTGGGGACGAACCATCAAGTACGAGGATATAACCACTAAATTTATGTGGGAAAAGTTTGCAGGTTTACCATCAAAAATGGGATGACAACTATACCACCAAACACATCCAAACAGCTGAAATGCATTAAAATGGCACCACGTGAAAAGTGCATATCACTCCTACTGATAAGTTTTGCTAAACGATTGAGTTACATATTAACCTTTGCTTAAACATAACACACATTGCCGCTCCAATGGCAATCAACATTTGATGAATGACCTTCGCTTTGAGAATATCCCATTGTCAGATATTAAGATACCCAGAAACAAAGTATTTACTATCTAGGCATTCTGATCTTGCCCCATTCGTGGCCTCAAAAAACGAAAAGAACATGGGGACGATATCAACGATCTGTAACTATCAGCAATGTGGTAAACCAATTATAAAATATCCCCCAAATCACCATTTTTAGAGGTGGTATAGACCATCCCCAAATGGTTGGTTTATTATCGGGTTGCCCACATTAGAGAGCTACAGTATCCCAAAATTACCCCCGCTCTTGGCTCCCGAACTGCTCTTCAGCGTAGGTGCATCATCCTGGTCGTGAAATGTCCCATGAAAAGATGACCGAAACACAGAGAGATTGTCCTAGATCTTATCTTTTAGATTGAGGGTTCCTAAAATATGGGTACCCCAAACCATTGGTTTTCCTATCAAACCACATTTTTGTGTATTTTTTTCAGGGATCACTGCTACATACCGCTACCACATCACACCCATTGGCTTAGCCAATTCAACTTCACCAAGGAGTCCAGCGAGAACCCCAACTCACAGAGTGCCGTAGTGCAGATCAAAGTTGGGTTTGAAATTCAAACACCATTCATTCAGACAACAAATTAACCAAAGATAAGTAAAGTATAGTAAAGTAAACAAATAGGTAAAGATCAGGGTCTACCGTTTACCATTGTACCAAACGGCTGCTTTGGGTCATGTTGTAGAACATGTGGGACATCTGGTGACTTGGGGTGAATAGTCTCGATGCACTGGCCCCTACCACTCATCGGGGATCAGCCCATGAACCCCACCTAGTACTGCTTCTTGCGCTTGAAACTCCAATCAAAATGGAAGTTTATCTGAAAATCAGCTAGCCCCAAACTGCACTGGACATGAACAACTCATGATAGATATATGTGTAGATATGTACTATTGTACCAGTACTAAGACACTATTATCTGAATCATCATTTTCACTATTCCAATGGTCATTTTGGGACATCCACACCCACCTTCGGCGGGGTCACGTCTTCCATACCTCGGCCATGACGGCCGAACCATAACGTGGTGGGGGGAACCTTAGCGACCTGCAAAAACAAAACTGGAGGTCAGTTGGGTTACAGCTAGTTCTTTCAGAAAACTGTCTTAAAAGACTTTCGAATGGCATGCAAAAACTTTGAAATGGCTGAAAAACATTGAAAAACTGAAAGCTCTCACCCTTCAATGTTTCCGCACCCTATCAGAAGTGTATGGGGATGAGTCTGAGTCAACACATTGGAATACCGGAATACCCAAAAAAAACATATCGGATAGCCTTGGCTAGCTTATTATGATAGCAGCATTCGAGACCAAGATCAAAATTCCAAGGAGCCTTCAATGTTCATCCATATTCAGTTAGATAGTCCCCAGTTCGACCTGCATATTTTTCCATGAAGAAACATCTCATCTGGCTGGATTTTCTCTGACATTGAAACAATGTCAGTCAATCAAAATCATCAAATGTTCATCTGAAACATTAAGGCCCCCCAATCATGTCAAGGTCCTAATGAATGATTTCTATTGAAGTGAATTTTTGGTGCTGATATTCAATGGATTGGTTATATAATGGGAAAATTTACAGGAAACCATGGATTTTCCTATGAAATATAGGGGTTTCCTGTAAATTTTCCCATTAACCCAATCCATTGAGATATTCACAGCAATCATTTTTGAGTCAACCACTCCTCCACCGATCCGTCTCTAAGACTCTGAGGTTCGTGCCCTTGCCCACGATGCAGCTCGGCGCCTGCCGCGAAACCCTTGGAGAAAGAAAGAGGTTCCCTTTGGTAATTTGACATCGCTATGGATAATGGTCCATTGATGGATAATTAATAATTTAGGATGATTTAAAACAATTCAGTTGTTAAAAGTAGTGATTTTCCATACCATCAACTACATGGGGGGGCCCCCTGTTTTATTCACCTGTAGACCCTGGCAGTCGGGTCTTTTCAAGTTTTCCCTTGAAATAATTTTCTCCGATA
>BGPT01000123.1:164521-176948 GCA_003297045.1 Symbiodinium sp. clade C Y103 | reverse complement strand
GGTGGCCGGCCATGACCCAACTCAGCCATCCTTTCACACCTCTTCTACATCCTGTTGCACAAATCAAATCAAAAACTGGATCCAAGTCAAAAACTGGATGCAAATCAAAAACTGGAACCAAATATCCTTCTGCACTTGTTGAGCTATAACCTGGTAGCAGCCGCTGGCACAGAAAGAGGGGGCGGCATGATATGGCCCANGTAGTGGAAATTCCATCGAGGATTCTAGTAACATATTCTGTAACTCCTGGTGAAATCCTGTAACATATATAGATAGATCATAGGTAGTTTCCCAAAATGCTGAAATTAGTCCAGGGTCTAAAGAACAATAATTATCTAGGGTCTACAGTGATACCTGGTTCAGTTTAGACCTTGGTAAATCTGTACCATTAGGCCTCGGTACTTTAGACCTTGGGTAGTTGAGGGTATGATTTTCCATGATGATTCCATGATTTTCCATGATTTTCCATAGCTACGTTTAATCACCAAAGGGGAAGGTCGTTTCAATCCATCCCAATAAATGTCCGTCAAGTGGAATCATCATCCCCAACAGAATGGAAGATAGGTGTACAACATATTATGATTTGAAATCACCGGCCTGATGAGGACATGGGGAGGAGTCATGATTCATGATGGTTTACCCTCTGGTTATGTCAAAATAGCTATTGAAATGGCCATTCATAGTTGATTTTCCCATTAAAAAAGGTGATTTTCCATAGCTATGTTAGTTTACCAAAGGGTACTACTGAACATGCCCAAGATTGTCAAAATCTGTGCTTCCCAGGACATCCTGACTAACAAATCCACAGATGTTTCCACAGGTTTAAGCTTGACACTTGACATCAGTTGACACGTCTGAGTCTGGGTAAAAGTATTGAAGATCCCAAAAAACCTACACATACACTGGTTTGTTTTAGCGTGACATAATTGCACACTTGCCTATCCAATTTTCATTCATATCCGCCTGGTTACTTGCCCTTGTATTTGTGTAGCAACTACGGTACTGGAATATCCACCCCCTTTAGGGAGGGTTCAAATTCAAAGCTAGAGGACCTCAAAGACCAAAAGGAAAAAGGGTAAGGCACGATGACCGGGGGTGCCAATGGAACCACATATTTTCTTGCAGCTTTCCTTGCACAAGATAATGGACGTGGCCAACGACATTGATTGCTAAGAACAACACATCTTTGAGCAAACGGAATCATCTTGAACTACGGTATACCACCCGAATTCCTATAGGGAAAATTCCAATAAACCATCAAATTTGAGGGCACCCTATTTCCAGATTCAAGTTGAGAAGCGCACTTGTTGGGAGTACTTAGTGTGCATCGCAGTCAGCAAGTCATTGATCCCCCATATATATATATATATGTATATATATAATATATATATATATATTGCCCTCTGAAGGATTTTCCCATTACAACCTCGATTTATAGGGGATTTTCCATGGCTATGTTAAATAACCAAAGGGTTTTTGTTGCATATAGCTCCATTTACCACCGGCCCATACCCATGGCAATTGACTACAAGGCACCCCTGAAGAGCTCGACCCCGGGCCTGGCTCTCAATATCCAAAGGCGCCACTTTTCGCATGTCGGTCTTGGCGAGGGTCCATCGGGTGGATCGATGACCGGGGATCCGCTGGAGATTTTGGCAGACTGGGTTTGTCGGACAAAAGAACCTATCGTTGGATTGGTTTAAGGGAAAATGTACAGGAAACCATGGATTTTCCCAACAAATATCGAGGTTTCCTGTAAATTTTCCCATTAACCAATCCAATGAACCTACTCAATTTTAATGACTGCTCATCATTTCCCTCTTGAAATTGCCAAATTCCACCCGTAGGCTTCCCTTGTTGTCAGACAATGTCGGATGACATGTCACAGATCCCTTGAGATTTGGGTCCCTGCGACACCCGGAATGTGACTACAGGCCCTGGTGCAGCAAGGTACCGCCATGACTATGGAGGTGGTGTTTTGTAACGCCAATGACACCAGCAGCTCCCAAGCAAATCTCTGCTTGGTGTTGCTGCATTGAATATAAATTCACCATTCAAAAACAATTCAATAAACGTATGAGGACGTTTGAGGGTGAGTTAATTGGGCCCATAACAGCCCATTTCACGGTGAACACTAGACATAACATGTCCAAAACCGGCTATGTGGCGTTTTTTGAAGATGAGATGCATTGAGATACCTGGCAAAATCAATGGCCTAACATGGTAGTTCACTGAATCAAAAGAGGCTCCATATAGTTTTCAGTTATCAAACATTTGGGAATTGATGAGTTCAATACAGTTGATTTTAGTCTATAGTTAAATGATGTTACAGTGTTACATGAATATTTTTCTTGGCATCTGATTTCTCAATTGTGATGAAATTCTCCTCACCCCCTCTGGGCCGCCCGGTCCTGCGTTTCTTTCCGCGGCATCTGATTACTTCTTTCCTCCTGGCGTTGCGAGGGCTGGGCTTCACCGGTGATTTTCACCAACAAAAATGGTTAGATCATTAGGAAAGCGGTGAAGCGGAATGTTGGGAATATCAACTATCATTGGAAATCCATAAATTGAAGTTCAAATCTGTGATATTCAGTGACATCATTCTCAACGATTTGGATTGAACACAGCTATCATTGGGAATGTTCAATGCATTGATTTTAGGCAAGTTAAAAATTGAAAATCTTACCAACGAAGCAAAAGGGCAACAAAACTGAGAGTTCTCTGCAGACCAACAATTAGCCCATACTTGGGGGTGCTGTTCTACTAATAAGTATAAGTTGCTCAGATTCCACCAAAGTTGTGGGATGTTGTGGGGACTATATCCCAACTGATGGAGGTTAATAGTTATACTCATCAAGTACCATCAACTGCACCCCCAAGTACCATCAAGTTGATTGTGAATGTTTCAATGGATGGGTTTTATCACAGGGTAATTACCCAAAAATCCAGTGGCGTAAAACCTAATCTTCCCCACCTGATGGCAATTTTTAGATTCCAGTCATCAAACAGGGCTTGCTGGAAAATCCTTCATTTATAGATGGTTTTCCATCTAAATGCCCATTGATGGAGGATTTCCCAGCGAGCCACATTTGACTACCAGAGGATACCGCATCTTCAGGCAACCCAGATGCTGGTTGCGATCCATCATCGGGGGTGCAACCTGACTCTGGGGGGGGGTATCCCACTTTTTCCCCACTATTCTTGAATTTGTATGAACTTATACCACCCAATTTGTGTTGGTCAAATCGTCATTTATGGGAGTTTCTTAAAATGGGGGATCCCCAAGTCACCATGGGTTTCAATACTAAGCCATGGTCTAATGGCTGGATGATTTTGGGGAACCCCCATGACTTAGGAAACCTCCACTTATAGCCATTCATAGGGTTGGTCAAATTCCAGCTGAACTGCATTCCAGCTGAACTCCGCCAGCCTCAATGAGCTTGATCAGCTCATCATCGCTAAGGTGACGACCATGTACCTGATCGGACCGACTGAACCATGGGGCCATGGGGATGTGATTTCAACGGAAAACAATAGCATGATTTGGGATGAATTCAGTACGTTGGAAAAGGCGAGTTGTGGTGATTTCAACTGATTTCACCAACGGTCCTTTGGTCAAATTTATCGTGCATAAAGCGTCTGGTTTACGCAATGTTTACATGGAGATTAAGGCACCTAGTCCTACATGGCCATGGATCAAGAGCCTGATGCCCTGCTGTTCAATGCTCACATCAAAACGCCTGATATAGCTGGCTGTATATGGCCATCCATCCCAGAATGGGAATCCTTAGAATGGGTAATGGGTATATATATAAATCCCGATGAATCAAACTTTGAGTACCAATGGCCCATAAAAAAATGTGTCGCTTGACAGACTTTGGGTATTAAACGATCCATTTAGAGTTTTGGGGGATCCACAACTTTTGACCTCTCCCCATATCTTGGGGGTGCCAATAGATACCCTGCATTACTATTCTGCGTTAGTAGATGTTCCCTTTTATACCCGTGTTAAAGTTATATGTCTATTTATATATATAATATCTTATGGCAACAAATCAAACCATTGCCACTGCAGATGAGAATGTTGTAGCAGCTTTTTCGGATCGAAGCGGCAAACCAGGTCTGGGAGATGAACAGAAAAGCGGAACGAACTACCTTTCAGGTCTTTCCCCTATCATCCTTGGATAAACCCCCATGGCTAAACACACGAAAAAAAACAATGACATATGGCGACTTATGTGTTTTCTCCAATATGGAAACTAACCTAATTGTTGACCTAATTGTTTTTTCCCATGACTTTTGATCAAAACCCTCCGATGGTTGATGTTTCATCGTGCCTGCAACAGCTGACTTTGGATCTTCGCTAAATCCTCCGCGCTCAATTCGGCGCCTTGGTGAGCAAAAACGATCGCGGAACATGGGGACTGGTCTCCGCCATGGAACTTAGAAAGTTGTCGGGATAGGTCAAACTCTGTACCCCTTGTCAACATCAAAATAGTTGGTACATGGATATTCATCCCCATAGATATGATATGTATATATATATATGTATATAGGCTTTCGTCCATCCCGGTATGAGAAAAAAAACAAACAATTTATCCATAGAAAATGGATTTATTTGACAACATAAGTAACGAAGGCTTGACCTATGCAAATGGATGTGGTTCAATAATGAGAAGGGGGATGTGACGAAGAAAAATGCCCCGAAATAGTCCCTTACCATCCCTTACCACTAAAATATATAGTACCCTAAAGCATCCTAAAGCAAACCAATATATGGAAAATCAAGCATGTGTAGACGATTTTCCTAGAACCATGGATTTTCCAAAATGTATGTTGGTTTACCCCAGGGTAACCACTAAGCAAGAGTCGAAGAATCCCTGGGTTCCCAGATGAGCTCCCAACTGATGACACGAGTTCGAATGGGTGCCTTGGAGTACAAGCGTTTTTGGCCACCCAGCAAATCTCGTGGTTCAAGGGACATCAGGGGACCAAAGATAAGGTTTAGGCGGTTTAGGTTTCAAGAATAATTTAGAATAGGAAGGAGTCATGTTGAAGTCCTGCTGTAAAGTGGTTCCAAATTTCTGGTGCGGGGCCCGCAAGAAACTGGTAGAGTCCTAGGTTTTCAAGAGGGCGAAGTGGTCCACAACTACAACTAGCAACATTGATTAGGCTATCCAATCTTAATTGGGATCATTCTGAGAGGTAGGAAACATCAAAGTGTTTGAAACATCTTAGAACTTGGTTCAAATGGATTCGACTTGTTTGCCATAGCAATCAACATGCTACAGTCAGATCCCTTGTAGGCAAAAGCTTGCATATGACATTGGGAAAACTGGGAAAACTGACAGATTCCTCGGTGGAATTTCCATGCCCAGAAACCAATCCCCTGGTTCCCAATCGCAAAAGCCAGTCGCAAAGGTTGTTAGTAGTTCAACGTCAATGGTCCCTTCATCAATGAAGCAACTAGTAGGAAAGGATGGAAAGGGCACCAGTGTCTGGAAAAGTTCCAGCAACTCCGGAAGCTGATAAAATTTGGCAGCTGTCCCCAAGGCTTTTTCAGCATTATTTGGGTGTCTGAAAATGGGGTATATCCAGAAAATGGACAGCAGGAAAATTGATGATAAACCACTGGATTTTGAGATAAACTCCATTTTCCAGGTCAAACATCTGGGCGACCGAGACATCTTCATCGTCATCCTCATCATCTTCGATGCGGAAACCAAAGTATCCTCGATCCTTGGGGCACGTTTTGATGGTCAGGATGCTTGGAAAAAATGAAGGATGTAGTATAGAGACTCACAATGCGGGGCCCCCAACAAGTTAGCTAGCATTTGGGGCTCCACTTTAACATGAGAATACATGAGATAGATATGACCAACACCTGTAGTGCCGAGGTTTTCAAAGTTTGACCATTGGGTTCTGGCTGCCAAAATGTTACAAGATGGAATTGAACCGCAGTGAGTTTTCTGCATGTGTTTTTACCCCCTGATGCTGAATTCTGGCACAACAGTAACATGGTTCACTCCTTAGGTTTACAGATTTGTGAAGCATGAACCACCAATTTGCAACAGACTAGAGCTGACCTGTCAAATAGCAAAATAGAGAGTTTTGAGGAAATTGGGACACGCGCAGCAGGACATTTCATGGCAACAAGCGATCAAAGTCAGGTGTTTATCCAATGAGTTCCGCTCATTGGCTCCTGGATGTTGGGACAATGACTGATGCAATCATCTTGAAATTTGACCCCAGAACCTCAATGAGACCTACCATTTCGGGGATGACCCCATTGCCGACACCAAGGCATCTCGAAGGCTTCGGCCTCTTGGCATCCCCACGGCCATGTAGGCGATCTGAGCAGGGATGGTTCAGGCAGTTCGATGGATTCCAATATAGTTTAGGGGAACATTTGAGGATTTCTCGGAGTTTTTGTTCATGTTTCTCCTGGATATTTTCTCCGGGAAATCCTGGAAAAGCAATTCTGGGAGTGTTGGGTCATGGAAGTTTCATGAAATTGATAAATTGAAACTCATCTTTGATCATCTTCGTACAAAACGCAATCAAAATGGAGCCGCTCGGCTGTGGTGTCCCGCTATGTTGGTCACCGCTCAGCCATCTCACCACACTGGGTCACTGGGTTGATTGAATGGATATCTTTCAGGAAAACATGTTCATTTACTGTAACATTGACATATATATATATATACATATACATATATGTATATATATAGGCTATAGGGTGTTTCCTGGAATTCCTCCAATGACAGCATTTTAAGTCATTGCGCAGTTTCACCTGCTCCACCCTGATCTTTCGGAGCCCTCTTCAAGCTCATCTGAGCCCCAAACGCTGATGAGCATCCAGAAGAAGATGAAGGTGAAGACACCTTCGAAATCAGCACGGCAGGGGGGAGCCCAGCGAGGCCAGGGAGTTGAAGCGAATTCTTGAGCCATCCTAAAATGGAAAGAGATCATTCCATGGATTGCTTTTGTTGGGAACATCTGCAGGTAGATAGTTTTACCTCCAAATTGGTTGTCTCATTCTGGGAATGATAAGAAATATGTATCTGGATGCACCAGCATAGAGACCCATAGGTAAGCCTATGGATGTCCCAACAACGTTTGTTGCGAGTGGGATGTCAAGAATCCTTGCATGTTCAAGTGGCAAGTAGACATGAGCAAGATTGAGAACGGTAAGCAAAAAACCATGGGCGTAAAACATCGTAAAACCATCTAGCTGAATCGTATGCATTCACTGACCTGGAAATAGCAGCAATCATACGGCAGTTTGATGCCACGTGGGGATGATTTCCCGAATCCTAATCATCATTCCAATGACGTCATGTCGTGAGGCCATTGAAATTCAGCCAGAAGCATGCATCTCACGAATATCCCATTGTGGTTCTCAACTGATATTCATATAGAATGTATTCTCCTCGGCCAAAATCCTGCCCTGCAGTCACTGCAGTCTTTAAACATGGACTGCATGGTTTCAACGTTGGGATATGAAGAACTGTTTCCCTTGCTGTAAACACTTGGGAACAATATCAACATCTTTAGAACCCTGATGTTTCATGGATGAACTCTAGTGCATGTCGGCAACAGATCCCCATCAATTCATTTTTGTCGATATATGTCGATAGTTTTTTTCATTCAGCTCCCACTTTTTCTTGAAACCTCTGATAGACGCTGCTTGAAACGCGCCTTCCCATATCTCGACAATATTGGGACTAGTGACCTGCCATAGTAGCGACGTGTGAGTCACTGTGCGTTGGTGGCTGAGGTTGGAACATCTACAGGACCTCCTCTTGTTACCTTCACATAAGTTTGGTTCCTGAAAAAAAGAAACAACAACCTTTTCACTCAATTCTGCGAGCAAAACCAGAACCGACAAACAGAGTTCCAGATGGACAAAATCGAGCCGTTGGGATGTTGGTGAATCCAATGAATCGACCACCATAACGATGGATTTCACTCCCCTACCAAGAACCTACAGTAGTGGATCCTTCCGTGAAAAACCTCGCGATTGGCTCTTCGGATTTGGGTAGCACCAAGCTCAAGTAAGGTGTGACATGGATGCCAGCACGACCGGGCTCGGATAGTTTGCCCGGGGTATACAATGTTTGGAGTCTGGAGCAAATATGGGCAAACGTAATGCGTACCATACATGAATGGCATAGGTACACTTTAAGTATATATCATTTAAAGAAATATATATATATATAAACTATACAAAATGAGCTATCCCCAAATTCAAGGTGCTTCCTCCGTGGGCTGTTTGAAGTGGCAGCCGAGATTTGAAAAAAGCTCGGGCGCACCAGTAGAATAAAGAGAAGCCACACATATGCCTTGGCGACTCCGCTGGCAAAGCAAGATTTTGGAATATGTTGCAGGCCTTGACTGGATTAATTACAGAGATTTACAGAGGACACTTACTGTGTTTTTCCCATAGATGTATCCCTAATTCATTCAGGGCTGACCTGCAGCCGACCTGCAGAAAGTGTGGCATCAATTGCACCTTAGGAGATATATCTGCAGTAGTAGTATTGGCATGGTTCAGGAGATTCAGCTACATGGCAGGGCAGGAGTGTACCTCTCAAACGTCAATGGTGCGGTGATAGCCTCTGACAGGGTAAATTAAGTAGTAATTGATTCGGTTTCCGCTGCAAATAAGGTGCCCCAAACTAAATGCGTTCCTGGGATCAAACACACGTGGTGCTTTGGAATTGCCAGCACAGATCTACCTCTGACTCGAGCCGCACTTTCCAATACTTTCCAATTGCCAGGGTGCGAAAATGGAGAAGGTGGTTGTGACCACAAAAACCGGCAGCTCTTTGATCTTTCGCACCTGGCTTCCGGGGATGGCCTGCATCAATGAGAGGCTTGGGAAATCTTGGCATTCAAGTTTTCTTCTACCCTCTGGTAAACCAACGTAGCTATTGAAAATGACCATTTACAGTTGATTTATGAAAAAATGGCGATTACCAGAGTGCATTCATATTCATTCACCACTGACTTAGATAGGTTTGAGTCCTTGAGTGATTGACAGCAATTTTAGAACAATGGTTTTTGGAGTCTCAGATCTCACGCTCCAATTCCAATAAGAACAGGAACACCCAGAATATCATAGAATATCGAGTCCGACTGCCAGCGAACCAAACCCCCGCCTCCCCTGGGGGAATCGCAGAAATACATACTGCGATGATGCAAAGTAAGTTGAAGGCTGCCGAACCTCCCACGGTGCCCAGCTCCCAAAATGGGAATCTTCCACATTGGCACTCACCTTCTGCATCCATATATCAAAACAGAAGCCAAAAGAAAAACATTGTGAAAACCGATAACAAGTGGGTTGTCAAAGGGATTGAGACATGGTGTAACCTGAAAGAATGAACCATGACAAATGACCACCCGTGTTTTCTGATTCTGCGGAATTCTCTATGCGGGAGTTCCCCAACTCCCAATGTCCCACCACAGAAATCCACTCTTCAACTTGCACCATCTAGCCTGGCAATGAAACAGCCCCCAGCATTTCGATCATTTTTTCATTCATTTACAGATATATTATTCACCTATATTTATTAAGTGCACTTGCCATTTCAGATGTTTTTTTTGGAATTATTGCAATCTTCAATCAAAAATTATGCATCTTTGTCATCCATATTAGGCCTATATTATTAGGCTTACATATCCCCTGATAGATGCTGGACATGGGGATTATCACGGCTGAACCTCTGAGGGGCGCACCCACGATGGTTGAAGGACCGAGCTCGCCACTGTACATCTCATTGCCCAGGAGTTCGATAATGCCTCGGCCGGTGCTGCCACTGGAAATGTGTTGAAAGTGAAGATGTCTGTTGAGTCAACATCTCTCAAAAAACAATTCCAGAAAAATTGCAAAAGCCAAGACATTGGAGTCATTTTCGTGATTGATGTTGGTAAATTAATATTCCATTTAAATCAAGCATGCAACTGCATCAACAAATAGTCACATATAGACTATCAAGTGATCAGAGCTATCACGGATGAATGCAGGTAATTCTAAATAATTCTAAATAATTAAAGATGTCTTCCATACAAGGCGGGGTCCCTAGATAGCTACGGTGGTTTATAACTGGGTTAACCATGATGGTAAATCTATATACCTTAACATTTCACTAGTGTCCATAAACCAACTTGTAACTGGGGGGAACCTTGTATGAATCTGCTCTCGAGATCCAATAAATGAAGCGTTAAACGGCCGGTGATAGCAAACTCATCCTCTGACAGTCAAAGCTGACTTCCAAGGCTTCAAACCGGCCACCTCGAAACAAACTGCATCCGTATTTGTGCGGTTCATCTCAAGTTAAAGATAGAGAAATAACAATGCGTACTATACGTGTATGATCACATATAAATTATATATAAATTATATATAATACTATAATACTATAATATATATATATATGTATATCATATCATATCATATCATATCATATATCATATCATATATCATATATCATATCATATCATATCATATCATATCATATCATATCATATCATATCATATCATATCATATCATATCATATCATATCATATCATATATATATATATATTATACATGTCTTAGCATGGAATTGTGTCAAAACTGCCACAGTTCGCAATGCTTTCACATCCCCAGAAATCTTCCTCGGATCCCCGACTCAGCAGAATTTCTGGAGCTGAACTTCCTAAAGCCATCAATGTGAGATTGGCGACCTGAGCCCGGATGGGTCACCAGTTCCACCACAGCTCGGCACGCTCAGCAAATGGTGGAAGGTGATGGAAGTCTTGAGTATGTGTTGAAATATGAGACATGAATGGTTTGGATATGATTGGATATTCATGGTCTACAAATGATATACTAAATATTGGTAAATGGTCGGAACTATCTAAACCAGCTACTGTAGAGCTATCCAGCAGGTGAGCCCACCATGCTGGCTGGATCTCAAAAACATCCAAATCCAGGGTGCTCCACTTCCAGCAGATTATCTGACGGAAAATCCAACATTTTTTTGTAAGGGAAACCATGGTTGTTTTCAGGTGTTCAAGGTGAATTCACCTCATGCGAATCGATCATTTACCCAATAATATGGGTCTGTCTGAAAATTGAAAATTGGTCATCACAAAATCCAGTATAATCCAAGGGTTTGTCCTCATTTCCCCTATGTAAACGGCCACAATATGGGATTGATACCCCCCCATCTTCAAACACACAAAGGATGTGTCTTCTCATTGGCTGCTGTTGGATACCCTGAGGAACCAGGCAGTGGCATTCCACACTTTCACTCGTACCTGGCTTGCTGCAGTGGCAGGAGAGGTGATGAAATGTCCCATCATGTCCCATCCAAACGACATCCAATCATTTGATCGTCTTCAACCAGTTTCAATCATGTGGTAAACCCAATGATAAACCATCCCCGAAATCATTATGGGTGATATAAACGGTTAACCCAACTGGTAGGTTGATCATTGGGTTTACCACATTATGATTTTGAAATTTCAACTGGCTTCCATTTATGTGGAAGGCCAGTGAGGTCTCTGGAACTCGCCCTCAGCAGCAAGTTGATATCGAAGTCCCTCCCCGCCAAAATGTCAAACATTCTATGGGTTGGTGAATGGGTATCCCATATATGGATATATATATATATGTATATATATATATATATATGGGGGATAGTTTTGATACTCCAAATAAGCCTGTTAGATCCTGCCAGTAGTGTCTCGTATAATATACCCTGTGGTTATTTAACATAGCCATGGAAAACTGCTAATTTTGGATGATGTTCTCATTAAAACCTCCATTTAGTTCGGGGATTTCTCATGGCTATGTTAGTCATAACCAGAGGGTACACCCTAAATTAACCAGTCAACCTAGGCATGTCTAATGGCACATCAATCTTGCAGGGTGGTGCTTTGTGCCCCCCTAGTTGAAATTGGAGTTCTTTGCACCAACTTAGCTATATATCATTAAGCAGCTGGTAAATCCCATTAAATCACCATATTTCGATATTTTTTCTTGGCTGAATCTCCATGTTTTTTGGTTTAATCTTGTTTAATCCCATTGAATCTGGGGGTACCAATTTTGAGCCATCCCCATGGGGTCTCTACCCCCAGCGGGGCACAAATTCGCCGCTTGCAGGGTTCACTTTCTTCACCGTCTTCGACTGAGCGGTGTGGTAGCTGGAAGACCCTGCAGTTCTATGGAGATGGGTTTAGCCATTGGGGTATGAACTCACAATTTATTGGTGTTTAGCATTTCATCCATTGTGAATTATGATCAATATATTACATGATTGGTGTTCAAAATGCTACATAGTAATCGAAGGAAGTTTAGAAGTGAAACTTCCGACAATATGGACAGTTGAAAAGCAGAGGTGAGAAAAGTCAGAAGTGAGAAGATCAGAGATGAGA
>BGPT01000123.1:121396-164505 GCA_003297045.1 Symbiodinium sp. clade C Y103 | reverse complement strand
GATGAGAAAGTCAGAAGAGAAGAGATGCAGGTGCGCGAAAAGGTAGGAAAGTCGCAAAACACTGTGTTTTTCCAATGTTTTGTGGCTCCGGAGGGTCGAGAAGTAGGCTCGCTAAAGCGGCGGNAAGCACATTTTGAGATGTCAGTTAACTAACTGAACTAACAACTTAACAACTTAACAACTTAACTACTTAACTACTTAACAACTTAACAACTTAACAACTTAACCACTTAACCACTCAACAACTTAACAACTTAGTTAGTTAGGTAGTCAGTTAGTCAGTCAGTCAGTTAGTCAGTCAGTCAGTCAGTTAGTCAATTCGTCAGTTAGTTAGTTATGTAGTTAGTTAGTTAGTTAGTTAGTTAGTCAGTTAGTCAGTTAGTCAGTTAGTTAGTAAGTAAGTAAGTTAGTTAGTTAGTGAGTTAGTCAGTTAGTTAGTCAGTTAGTCAGTTAGTCAGTTAGTCAGTTAATCAGTTAGTCAGTTAGTCAGTTAGTCAGTTAGTCAGTCAGTTAGTTGGTTAGTTAGTTAGGTAGTTAGTTAGTTAATTAGTTAGTGAGTTAGTGAGTTAGTGAGTTAGTGAGTTAGTCAGTTAGTCAGTTAGTCAGTTAGTCAGTTACTTAGTTAGTTAGTTAGTGAGTTAGTGAGTTAGTGAGTTAGTCAGTAAGTCAGTTAGTCAGTTAGTCAGTTAGTCAGTTAGTCAGTTAGTCAGTTAGTCAGTTAGTCAGTTAGTCAGTTAGTCAGTTACTTAGTTAGTTAGTTAGTTAGTTAGTTAGTTAGTTAGTTAGTTAGTTAGTGAGTTAGTCAGTTAGTTAGTCAGTCAGTCAGTGAGTCAGTTAGTCAGCTAGTCAGTTAGTCAGTTAGTCAGTCAGTTAGTCAGTTAGTCAGCTAGTCAGTTTGTCAGTTTGTTAGTTAGTTTGTTAGTTAGTTACTTTGTCAGTCAGTCAGTTCGTCAGTTAGTCAGTTAGTTAGGCAGGCAGATAGATAGACAGATAGATAGGCCGACGCTCCAACCACTTGTCGGTCCATCAGTGAGTTCGCTCTGCCATCCATCAGTCACAGCAACGAACCTCTCCTATAATTATAGGTTTACCATTTTTGAAACTTCCGCCACCGCCTTGTGCGGTACTACTGGTACATGATCCATTTTTGCAGCTATGAGTAATGATTTTGATTTGTACCTATATAATCCTATATACGTGTGCCGGCTTACATCGAAGTAAAACAACAAGATTTACAAACACAAACTAGATGGATTTCATAACCAAAGCTGGTGGCGTGTCCCGGTCAAGACGCGTCGAAACACCTACTTGAAGGAGGTCCGTCAGCTTGGATGGGTACTATGTCGCCCAATGGTGACCAATTCTACTAAAGTAAAAGTAGCTAGTCAGCAAACTCCCGGCTCAGCAAAGCATAGTTAGGGAATGGATATCATATTAACAACAAATATGTGTAGATCAGTGGCTAGCGTCATGTATGTTCGACTTCTCTCACGTCTCTCACTACAAAAAAACACATAATCCCAAACACAAGGTTCACAAAACCCAAAAAAGTCACGGAATGTCCCGCCATTTCGTCCATAACAACGTCACTGCAGCAGCAACTTTGAGATTTGGACCGTAATTTCCTCGATGGCATTCATGAAAATGTCTGAGACCTTGCAGCTTTGGCTCAGCTATCAGGTTCTGTTCTTGGAAAATGAAGCCATTGGTGGGCTCAAATATCCATCCTGACTGTACCTGGGTTAAACCAGAAAGTTGGGTTAGTAGATGACACCCTTTACGACAATTTAGCAAAAATTGAACACTACTCAAGGGCGAAACTACACCAGGTATCCCCAGTATGTTCATCCCCTAAGTGTCGCTTTTCCACCAACAAACTCTCAGCTCCGTACCACGCCAACACCGCAGAACATGTAGCCCAGACCAAAGAAGTACAGGAAAAAACGTAAGGTCCTGAGTCAGGGACCAAGGTCCAGGTAAAATTTGCAGAAAACCATGGTTTTTAGATGTGCTAATATGTTTCTACTGCCAAAATTTGAATGTCAAACAACAACGATTTTGGGATTCTCACTCATTCTAACCAACAACAAGGATACAACTGGTGATTGAGCCATGTCCCATGAATTGTCAATGGTCCATCGTTAAAACGATGGGAGAATCCCATCCCACGATGACATCAATTTCCTCCATGCTCAAGATCATGGGGGGGAAGGGATGCTCGTGTCAACCCTCGTGGAAAATACAGCACCACTTGAGAACTTTTGAATAGGGCTAGTCTTCACAATGTTAAGCATGAAAACATAAAGAATATTGATCATGATCAAAAATATTGATGAATATGGCATCCAAATGGTACCGGTCAGCTCCGAACTGCATCAAAAAAAGAATCGAGCGCATGACATGAATTTGAGGTACCCAAGCTGTGTCAGGCTTAAGGCCTCTCGACTGGATGAGGTCCATCGAAATATGTCCCAACATGACATTCAATGTACCCTCTGGTAAACTAACATAGCCATTGAACATGATGATTTATAGTGGATTTTCCCATTAATAGCATGGTGATTTCCCATAGTTATGTGGCTGTTCACCAGAGGGTAAAAGTCATAAAGAGTCCATAGTACCTCCATTTTAGGTACCTCCGATGGGACGTCAAGTATCGGATCCCACGTCCATTCATCGTCAAAGAGTGGCAGAAGAACGCCTGAACCTTGGCACAGGGCTCCTGGTCATTCCACCATCATGAATTGGATTCCAAACATTGATGGATCTAGCTATTAGAGATACATCCCTTTGGAAATTGAATGATGGCCATCCCTCATGTATCACGGCATATAATCATACAGTATGCATAAATATATTACTATTCTAATAAGATCTGGAGATTTTGATACAAACTCATTGAGATTATTGAAACCCATTGCGGCAGAGGCGTCGGAAAGAGAATGCAACAGCATCGAGTACCAGGAATGCGATTGCAATACCACAATCAAACATACTGTAGTCACTGTAGTCATTGTAGCAGCTTTAGTGGTTGTTGGATTAAACCCATCCAAAATCATACGAGTCAATTGGGATCCTTTTCCCAAATATATAAATATTGTAAACAAAGTAGACCCTATCCGAAAGTACCACCTACAGTAGGTGTCTTCTTTCAAGCTCTTTGTTTCAAGACAGACCCCGAGAGATTGAGGGGATACCAACTGATTTGAAGCACATGTTCATCTGATTGGCACTTTCAATCCCCAAAAAAAAGGTCGTCACTGAGGATCATCCCATTTTTCTGGTTGAAAATGAACCATATTTGACAATCTTTTTTTGTTTTTCCACTTTGAGGAGGATCAAATGCTGGAAATGCTGGAAGTGTTACTGCCCTCAAATCATGTCAAAAGAAACAGTAATCTCAGAAACTTGGGGGTGCAGTTGGGGTTGTTAATGAATCTAGCCTAGCCATGGTTATAACATGTTGTATATAACCACCACAAGTTGGGACATACCCCGCATAATGATGGCCCTGAAGAGTGGAATGGCACCCCCTTCTGGCAGTTTTTGTCAGAGCCCTGTCTCTATCGCCGCATGGGATCCCAACCATTTTGTCTGCAAACCTCCGCCTGCATTGGTTGGGATTCTGAACCACAACTGGTTGAGCTGGGCAACTGCTTCGTCAATGGTTGTGAAGCTGAATATTGAACTTGTGAAGGTTCACCTTTCAATATCTTCCCACTAGAATATGGGTGTGTCTTAAGAATGCGGTACAGCCCCAGTTTATGCCAATGCTTATACGAAAAGTGATGATCAATCACTGCAATTTGGTGTACCCCATGTTCAGATCAATCCGCTGTGAGAAGTATACCATGATTCATCATAATTCATTCCTCTGCGGCATCTCTCGCATTCCAATCACTGTGGCACCTGGGTTCTTCTCACCAAGACTTCAAAATCAAATTTACTAGATGGGTTTATCTCACCATGCTTATTTGTTCCACCAAAATGATCCATCAAACGGCTCTGGATGGCTATAAACTGCTATCAATGATTCATGAGAAGCATGATTTAATTTCGAGGCCAAGTTCATGGGAACAAGAGACATTTTATCCCCAACGCCCCATTGTCGTCGTCCAGGACCTCTACTCCCAGCGTGGAATTCTCCATTACCCCTGGCACGCTTGAGCTCATTTGGGATCTGCATCGTGGGTAGGATGGGAAAAAAAATCCAACCCACCACTCAGTACTGGTCATTTTTGCAGGGAAAACACTGGGAATATGG
Source organism: Symbiodinium sp. clade C Y103 (assembly GCA_003297045.1). NCBI lineage: Eukaryota > Dinophyceae > Suessiales > Symbiodiniaceae > Cladocopium > Cladocopium sp. clade C. Next base: position 160,241 of record BGPT01000123.1, on the reverse strand, counting down.
GTGTGTACTCATCTTGGGGGACCAAAAACGGACAACAACGGACAAGGTCGCAAGTGCCAAGTTGGTCATTCGTGTCAAGCAACAAGAGATGCCAAAAACTCAGTGCACTTCAGACTTGAATATTTCATTCAATCTTCCAGCCAGCGGAAAGGTGCGTCAAGGCAAAACTACCATTAAATCAATGTGTTGGGTTAAGGGACACGTTACAGGAAACCCCTACATTTCATGGAAAATCCATGGTTTACTATCGATTTTCCAATCCATTGATTGAAGCTGGACCCCCTCAAACGAAGATTCTCACACCTGTCTACAGTGGTTTCTCCAAGCGAAGGGAACATCATACCCGTCAGCCTGTGTGGGATGGTGTCAAATGGAAGTCTACTCGTCCATCTTCAGCCAATTAAATATATCTATCTCTATATATATATATCCATATATGTGTATATATATATATATGCATATAATAATATAATATATATATATATATCCCATTATTGAACCATCATTAACCCATTATTGTATTGGATATTCCATGTTGGATCTCGGCTGAATTCCTCCTGACCAACTCCCATCCCGGTGACATCCCGCGACCTGAGACCCGCTGGCCAACCGGCCGCCGGGCCCCGCCGTTGGCGTGACAACGTTTGAACCGCCAACGCTGTGGCACGTCGCAGGTTGCTAAGATGTTGCATAACTTATGTGTCATATGTGCTACGGGTCAAAACATCATACAACCTTTCCTACAAGCTTTCGTATGCTGCAACTGTCAGAGTGAAACCCATTTACTTTCAATAGCAAAGTCATCTTTATTTTCGGCGGGGTCATTGTCCACTTCGGTTTCAAATATAGAATTGTTCATGTTGGGCAAGTTTTATCACAGTAAGAAACAGTGACAGTGCGGATATCACCATACTTCGTGACACAAGAACAAGTGCTCTCACCATCACAGTGACTCAGAGATGATGAATCCGGACAAGTTCAGCCCACCAAATCTACGCCACACCGACGGAGCATGGTGAAGCCATGTTGCCACCAGGGCAGAGCGGGTGTGACTTCTGAACTGTGCAACCCCAAGCTTCCATCAAATTGAATGCTTGATTCATTGATGTTGATGTTTAAGTAAAAAATAACATACACACACAAACAGGAAAGAAATAAACATCAAATTTGAAACATGCGTTTCTCCCTTGATATGGCCATATCTGGCTGCTCCATTTTTCTTGCCTAAAAATCAACATGCTTTTTTGGTGTTTTTTGTACGGCAACTGTTGTTTGTCTGAAAATTTGCTATATCCCCTAGAATTAGCTACATCCACCTAAATTCCAGATGTTCTCAACAAGTTTTCCCATTGAAATATGGCCTTTTGTTTAGGGCACAAAGCCCAAATTTTTGGGACCCGGCCTGCGCCTTGGGCTTCATTGCAGCAGCGCCAAAGAGATGTCCCCCTCTGCAGCTGGGGAGTTCTGAACGTAGTTTTTTTAAGCATGAACACATGGGGATTTCGTGAATTTAGTGGAGGTTCATGGGGATTTCATAAGATTTCAGATGCGGGGATTCAGCATGGTTTTTATGCATCAAGAGATGGAGATTTAAACAAGAAAAATGGTGGTCAAATGATCATGGGGATATCATGGGGTAATTTCACTTACCCTCTGGTAATCAAACGTGGCTGGAGATTCCCCGAAGAATCTTATCGTCAGCAAATCTTCCAGCAAACCCAGCTCTCAGCGCCGCGTAAAAAGAATGCGCGCATTGAAAAAGGGCCTGCTGGTGGTGCATTGGGAGCTGCCTGGCGTAGCTGCTTAGAAGGTCCCAACTCCATGGGCTATGGATGAATTGGTATATAATGGGAGAATTATGGTTAATCATGAAATGGATTGAAATGGTTTACAACTGAATATATAACTTGTGCATTAATGGGAGAATCATGGAAAACTGATTCATCCATGACTAAGGGAAGCTAACCAATTTCCACAATGTGTGCATTAATGGGAGAATCATTGTTGATCATGGTTTAATTACAATGGTTTATAATTTTCTCGATGTTTGACATAGAATTTGGTTTAATTAAAGAATCGTTGGCATCCATACCTAGATTTGGTCTATGCAAATCTCGATGTTTTTCTTCTGTTTTTGTGACATTCCAGTTGTTGCTGGTAAAGATAACGTTGTTTATGCAGGTAAACTTCCAAATGTTTGTTGAAATGTTCAACGTGGCAATATGGCACATGTCCATACATTTCCCCCATGTTGTTTGTCCCAAAGACCTTTGGGGGTTGGATGGAATGAAGAACTCCGGTCCACCCGTGAAAAATAATGGAGTTCCTCCCAAAATACGCGAATCAAAATTTGATGCGGGCCCAACAACTTTTCGCCATCCTCAACATTAACTACCCTATTTATTGGGCCCCTCATTTCGACCCACATCCACGCATTGTGTGCGATCCCCCGTGGTATGGAAGGGTATGGAATTTCAAGTGTGATATCAAATGATAAAATGGTCCAAGAGTTGGTTCAGGGGAAACATTCACGGGACACCAACATTCATTGTTACCATGAAATATCGGGGTTTCCTACATATTTTTCTGGGAAATGCCACTGCCCGATGTCCAACAGGTGCCGTTGCCCACACCTTCGCTTTGGCTGCGGAAGCTTTGGTGGGCTTCTTGCCCTGGACCAAAACCACCCAAATGGGATTGTTTACGACCCAACAAAATATACAGAATCTGCGTTTTTTCTGTCTATTGCAGTTCAACCCATAGCCAATCGAAGACTTGAAATGTATTGAAATATCCAAATGTTGGTTTCACACGTTGATAATTTTCAAATGGCGACATGTCTTGCAATGGGGTTTGATAGACCCGTGGAGGAAATCTCTTAGTGACATCCCAAGTTTAACTTCTGTAGTTTATTTTTCTTCCTTGCCGATTGAATCCTATTTCTTGTTGGCCAACTCCCAAGTTTTGTCTGGACAAGGGGGGTCCCCCAGGTATAAGTTGCTAAATAAACCCTATTAGCCATGAACTACAGTCTACCATAAACCATCGAACTTACCTAGTTGTTTGATGTTGTTTGCACCAACTTCGCTATGATAAATCAGCCCCACAAATCCCATCGAAATCAGCATTTCTGTTGGTTTGAATTGAATCTCCATTTTTTCTTGGTTCAAGATGTTGAAAATCATGTGAAATCTCATGAAATCACTGTTTTTACCGCATTTTTTCCACCATTTTTGACCCCATCATTCCCTGGCGCCTTGGTTTGACCGTGGTCTGCGGAGGAGGACCTGACCCGTGAGGTCACCATAGGTTTTCGTAAATCTGTAGGTTAGTACTCCAATTTGATCCGCAACATAGCATGATATAATATAGAAATCGATAGAATAGGCTAGTGGATTATTAACATCATAATCTTAATTAATGTATATTACATTATATTAGTGTAATATATGTTGTAATTTACAGTATTCTATATATTCTTGACGAACAGAATGATCCCTAATCCACCTCATATAAAACAGCAGGTCGGCAGCGCGCGCGACCCGGGCATAGCACAGCATGTGGAAGCATTTTCATGTCTGAAATACCACACCGCATAAGCAAAAATGGCTGTGATTTCAGGTTTGCTCCTCAAAATATCATTGCTAAAAGTTTAAAATTACACCCCGCAAAGAACTGAATTTATCTGATTGTGATGCAATCCAAACCGGGTGTGTCCAAGTTTTACGTTCTGGTTGTTTAACATAGCTATGGAAAATGGGGCATTTACCTACATTTATAGATGATTTGCCTATCTAAAATCATTATTTTCCATGGCTATGCTAAATTATCATAGGATCCGGGTAGATTCCATTAAATCCCATTACATCACAAGGAATTAATACCAAATCCCAATTCATCATGATTCCCCGGTAGATTTCCCATAGATTTCCCACGTAACAACATTGACCCAGTGACGACGTGATGACCAGAACACCTGCTTCTGCCGTGCTCCTGCTTCACAGGAACCTGGCGATAGCTATATATATATTTATATATATATATACACTTCCATTTGCATATCTTTCTACCAAGAATAATTGTCAAACAGACAGTGTACCAGTGTACCTCTCGGTGTTCATCAACGAGTTACAATTCAATCCAGGACATCTGCAACATCGGTGGAATTGAGGATCACAACAACGATATATTCCGAGTCTTGGATCGCCGGAATGTCCATCTTCAACATTACTTGCCGTTTCGAAAGCAAAGACAATGCGTGCTTTCTATCTGCACCTTTTAAACAAAACTCAGGTGAATGTTTCTCATCTTCCAGAGACAGAAGTCCAAATGAGCGGAAGACAGCATCTTGAAAGCACATGACAAGACAACCACCATCAAACGACCGTCAAATCCCACTGAAACAAAATAAAAGATGAAAAATCGGGAAGACCCCCACCAGGATGATTGATGATTTCACATCTCAAACTTCACTTTTGGCTGATCAAGGTAAACCCTCGAGTCGCTACACCAATGTTATACAATTTTATTCCATTCAATAGGATATCCTTAGCAGTTAGATGTAGCTAGGCTCCAAAACTTCTTCAATCAATTTGTATATGTCTGTATACAGATAGATGAACTATCAAATCCTATCCCTATTTCTCTTGCCACATTGCTATAGATCTGGATAAACGAGAATTGCAGTGTTCACCGTAACCTGATCGGGCGAAAATCGGTGATGTTTCCCCCAAGCCCAACCAGAAAAATTCGAGTGATGCCGCAGTGAAGTCGTTATGTCGATATTCTATCCATCCCCAAATTATCTTCATTATATCCCATTATACCATCATTTTTTGGTGAGTAGTTAAAGATATGAAATCCTCCGTTTTTCATGGTTAGTTTGTAGACTTTTTTGCTCCCCATCTGGTATCCCAGTTTTTTTTGGGAGGCACCATCAGAACACACCCTGCGTAGCACAAACGGTTCCCGCACCAGCTGTCCATCCTCAGTGGTTGGATGTGCTGCAGCCTGCAGCAGATAGGGAACCTGGACGTTTCATCTAACATTCTGTAGATATATGAGTTACAATGGGTATAGTGACTATGTAATGACTATAGTGGTTATACCGGTTGCAACAAGTTTTCATGGGAATTGCATTTTTTTGTTGATGGGATCTTAATGGGAATTTTCATCAAAACAATATCAACATTATATAGATCTAAGCATTGAGGTTTCCGATTGTTATCCTTGAATGGGTATAAACATGAGAACTTGATAACATGATGAACACATGTTGAATTCATGATTAAAACAAGAAACATTGGGAGGTTCAGCCAGGAATAGTGTAATTTTGGAGATGTCCTAAACCCAAAAAACATCAACCCCAAATATTTGTGTTACAACCCATTTCCGGTAAAACTACCCATGGTCAACAGATCATTCAGCAACCGAAAACGTTGGGCGTCATGTCTGTCAAGCACCACTTCTCCTGTTGAAACCTGGCGAAAAGCAGCAAACCTGGCAGCGCCCAGCCTTGCGCACACCTGGAGAAGTGGCATCCGTCAATGTCTGGGGAAATCGGGGTTTCTCTGTGTTTCCAAACCAAGATGTACCTGGTCCAAGCAAACACAACCATTAGGTGTTTACAAGAGCTGGATCAGCAGTTTCTCCAAAACCTTTTTTGGCGTGTATCGTCTGACCTCTGTAAGGCAACACAAATCCTTTTAGAGATCTTGGCACTTCAATGCTCAAAGTAGCCCAAAATAACATTTTTTTAAATGGCGCAAATGGATCAATTGGGATGATATCTATTGATATCGGACACTTCATCCAAAACTATCCCAACCCAAAGCTGAATGATGTCAAAGCATCTGAATCCAACCACTTTTGCAGGCATCCAAAACTGCCCTGTTGCATCACGTTTGATATGTTGCTGTAGATACTTGTATATATTATATATTTGTATATATGATTATATAATTATATATATATATGTGTGTGTGCAATATCACTACCAAAAGGGTGCATACCCAAAACGGAACCTACTACTGTATCGGAAGTGATAAAAAGCCGGAGGTTTGCGAGCTTGATTTTGAGGTGGGCAGGATAACCCACCAACAAGAATGAATGGAACAGCTGATTCCCCAACATCGTTTAGGATCAAATGGAAACCTTCAGGTTCAGCTGATTCCTTAAATCTGTTTAAGGGAACATCTACAAGCAAGCCTCAAAGTTCATGTTGTTTTAGACGCACCATTAATTATTGGATATGTCTACCAGAAACCATCCGCTGCACCTAGTTATTTGCACCAACTTCGCAATCATCAATCAGGTATATACCCTCTGGTAATTTCTTACATGGCTATTGAAAATGGCCATAGAAATAGTGGATTTTCCCATTAATAGCATGGTGATTTTCCATAGTTATGTTAGTCTACCAGAGGGTATCATGTATATATACGTCCCATTCAATCATCATTTTTTGTTGCTGCCCCCAGGGCCCAGGTCAGTTTTTCCAAACCCAACCAGCAACAGTTGCAACAGCGGAAAAATCCGCGCCTGCTGCTGCCTGGCCGGGCCGGTGCAAGTGAAAAATGTCTTGGTTCTAGTTTCTATAAATCTATAGGTAAAATTGATAAAATATAGCAACATACTATCTAGAAAAGAGAATATTCATACTATTTTATTCCACTGCGCTCAAGTCCTGCGACGTCGGCTTGCTGCTGCTGGGAAAAGCCGCTTTGGCACCCAACAGAAATTTGCATTTTTAATTGCTCAACCCCTTTCACTTCAGACTCCTTGGTCTGGCATACTTGGGGGAGCCGCCATTTTCCTATAGTCTGCCCGCATTGTTGTTCCTCTTGCATGGCAAAGGTATGGGTCAAAGTGGCCACATAGCGCCTGAAGTGCATCATTCAGTTCACTTGGTGTGTCCTCTTGTCCTTCTTCAGCCAGTTGCGCTGCATGAGTCATATGAGCACATGCCAAGACTTCACACATGCGTACCGGATATTCCTTTGCTTGCATCGTCTTCCACTTGCCATTCTTTTTCCCCCCCAAAACCTGTGAAGGTCTCCATGCTGGAGAGTATGCAGCATATAGTTGACCTGCAAGGCCATGCAGTCGACCAACCAAGAGGTTGGTAGGTTTTGCAAATGGGCGGCCCAAGGGGCCCTGAAGGAATGTGACAAGCTGGAAGTCCTTGTCCAGGAGAAGTTGTTGAATAAATGCTGATCGCCAGATGCACCATTTTTCATCATCCTTGATTGATCCACGGGGATGCTCTAATGTCGTGGAGCCCCCACACACATGGGTGAGTACAACCAAGAAGATCGCTTTCCACATGAGCAAATTGCCCATGACAGTCTGAGCAATTTCACGAAGGCTTCTCATTGTCATTCCCCATGGGTCTCCTGAGTCACGTAGAGGACGAGGAAATGGACTCTCTTCAACTGGAAGCCACCGTGCTTCTGAAAATGTCTCACACGGCGGTGCCGCGTGACAACCAGCAATTTTTCTCGCAAGTATAAGACGAACCCATAGGCTGTCCTGCAGGATGTCTCCATGATGTTCGTCAATGGCTAAATCGATCGAAATTGGCTGCACATCACTCCCCCATTCAAACCAGCATGACAAATCCCCAAACCTTCTGTGTCCAGAAAATAAAACCAGAAAGTACTTGGTTCCCTGAGCTAATGGACGTGGAACCCATTCGTCACTGGCTGTCCAAGTATTCAGTCTGCTCAATAAACGTGATTCAAATTGGCTGGTGTCTCGCACCACATTCTCAATGCTTTGTTCCTGAAGCTGGCGAGAAGTCTTGGCTCGACCTCCACGGCCCACAGGCAGCAAACCAATTTGAGACCATCTGCTGAGTTCTTCTGGAGATGGATCATCATCTGGTGGAGATTCATCTGTCTGATTCACCAAAAATGGTGGGAGAGGTATCTCGGTGCAATGTCGCCAAATTTTGTCAATCTTTTCATCCTTGAAACCATGTTGATGAAGAGCTACTCCTTGTGCTCGGTCCTGCGCATCCAGTTTGGATAGAATTTTCGAAGATGCCAAACCCAACAATTGGTGGTACCATGGTGAAGATGGAGAATGAGACGTGGTCTGGTGTGGTACTTGCGTTTGCAAGCTCTGCAAATATCATCACTGGCCACAAATCTTACCACCACACGCTGGCCATGGACTCTCTGCTGATGCGCTGCCAAAGCAGCCTGATCCTTGAAGCTCTTGTGACACTCCTCGCAAGAATGATGAACTTCTTCAGAAACACATGCATCAGCTGTTTCCCAATTCATGGATTTCAAAAGATCTTCTTGTTTTTTCTGATGGTCACGAAGACCGCACAGGTTCTGAACACGGAGCAAATGTGCCTTTTCAACTTGTTTCAAAAGTTTGTTGAGGACACGATGTGCATCACGAAATGAAATCCAGGTTGGAGTCAGATGTAGGTCCAAAAGCTCTGAGGGCACAGCTTCACTTCCAAGTTGCTGTTGCAGCCATTGAACACTTTTGATTGCTCCGTACAACCAGGAGTCATTTCCCACCACTTCATAATTGTGGNAAGTTGCTGTTGCAGCCATTGAACACTTTTGATTGCTCCGTACAACCAGGAGTCATTTCCCACCACTTCATAATTGTGGAGCACTGCCGCAATGAGAAATGGGTCTGCGGTTTTGATCAGGTGAAAAAGCAAACGCAGTCGGCTCAAATACATCAACTCCAATGGCATAGGGGCTTGTGCAATGTTAGCTAGTGTGTACATGTCATCATGTCGTACTTCACCATGTTCATTGCGACCCTGCAGTTGTTGATAGAGCTTGTGTAGGCCAGCGTGCCAAGCTTTGTATTCTCCCTGCGTCAAAGCAAACCAAGTCCCTGCGTGCAGGGTAAAAATGGAAAGACCCATACTGCGCAGCAAAATCCTACGGTGGTGCACATCAATTTCATGATTGGAAAGATATTTCTTCAGCGGAAATGTGTTGCGCAGTGCACATGCTGTTCGAGTTCGAATTTCTTGAAGACATCCACCTCCTCTGACAAGAAATCCTCCGAGATATTTGTATCGGTTTGTCAGGTGTACATGTGTACAACCTAGATGTTCTGTCATGAGGGGCAGTGTATTCTGAAGGAGTTGTTCACTTTTTCTTCTTTCTGTGGATGCAAGGGATCCATGAAATTCGGTCAAAACTGCTGTTTTCCCAGGTCCAAACGATAATTTCATAGCATGCTCTGTCATTGTATCCACAATGNATCCATGAAATTCGGTCAAAACTGCTGTTTTCCCAGGTCCAAACGATAATTTCATAGCATGCTCTGTCATTGTATCCACAATGATGCCCAAGAGCTTGGCTGTTTTGCAGATAAGTGTATCAGCCGATCCAAATACTGCAAATGCTACATCGTCTACCCAGGCAGCGTAGTTCATGATTGTCCCAGAGTTGGTTGATTGTTCAAGGGCAATTCCCTCAACAGAGGCTCGGTACCTGATTTTCTTCAGGATCTTGGACATCACGAAAGTGAAGAGAAGATCCGCATTCGGATCTCCAGGGCGAGATCCAGTGGCAGGAGCTTGAAGATGATCACCATCTTGTACGGCAAACCAAGTGTGCGAAAGGTTCGCAGCAATGCCATTGGCTAACAAGGTCGAACCTGTACTCTTCTCAAGCAAATTTCCTGCACCTACATTCGCCACAAATTCCTCCAGGGCTGAAGAGGGGAAACCCATCCGCTGAAACAANCTCTTCTCAAGCAAATTTCCTGCACCTACATTCGCCACAAATTCCTCCAGGGCTGAAGAGGGGAAACCCATCCGCTGAAACAAGGCTGCAAGTGTTTCAAAGCTTGGCTCGGAGCTGGAAATCATCTGTTTGACAACCGTGTAAAAAGCAGATTGAATGTCCACAAAGATCATACTTAATGAACACTTGAGCTTTTTCGCGTTGGCCTGCCAGAGTCGAGTTTGGAGGTGGAGCGCTTCAATGGCAAGGCCTTTACGACCTCCATATTGAAGCGGCTCAGCAATGTGCTCAACTCCCTGGGCAATCATGGGCCGGAAAGCTTTTGACACAGCTCGTGCAACAGTGGACTCCAGCAAAATTGCTCGATACTGGGACATGGATGTCATTGCTCCCTTGCGTTTCCAAAGAGGGACTAGCCACCCCCCTGTGTGTTCGACGACACCTTGTTGTCGAGTGAACATTTTGACCATGAGAGGGTAGATGCGTCGGGCAGCATCTACAATGCTTCCCTGGAGCAATTCAGCTCCCAAACCGTCAAGGCCAGGTGCTTTACTGTCTTTGAGAGCACGAAGCGCCCTCTCCAGGTCCAACACAGTTGGCATTTCCAGCAAATTATCGCATGTCAAAGGATGGCAATGCGGCTTTGATTTTGCAAGGAGATCCTGAAGACATGTAGGATCTGCATGTTCAATAGCTGCAAACTGAGCTTGCCAAGCTACAGCGATTTTGTTTCTGGATGTTTGCCAATTCCCTTCTTGGTCACGGAAGCCTGGTAGTTGTCTTTTCATTTTCCCGCTTTTGGCATCAATGATCTTTTTGGGTCGAAGGATACGAAAGAGTTCAGATCCTTTCGCAGTTTTGAGACCATCGATCTGATATTGCAACTGCTGTTGAAGCCAATTCTTCCAATCCTGTTTTTTCTGTTTTCGAAACTCATGGATCATGCGCATTCGGGCTTCCAGCAAGACAGCCTCTTGTGAAAGAGCAGTGTGCAGCATGTACTTCAGAGTTTTGAAATGATCAGCATCTTGATCAGGGTTCTTCCAAGCCTGAAAGACCAGAGCTAATCGCTTCATATTGGTTTCACGTTCCAGGGCTCGATGCTGCTGTCTCAGATCTTTCTTGTGGCAAAGAATTGCCCAGGTTTTTGGATTGAAATAATCTTGGCGTTGCTGTCTCTTTTGCAACGGGAACTGGATTTGGCTCTGTGATTGCAAAAAATTTCTCAATTGATTCCAGTGCTCGTTGACATCCATGCTCCAAGACTGTGAAGAGAAAGATTCGAACATGTTGTAGCCAGCAAGCTTCGCATTGCGTGCTGCATTTCGATTGTATCGGATCTTTTTCTGAAAACCATTTTGAGTACATGGAGAAAACAAAAGATGCAAACGTAGCACCAGGACCAGGTGGTCTCTGTCCCCATTGAGCACATCAATGTTGTGATCCACATAGGACTCAGAGACTCCATTTCGCATGTGGTCGGAGATAGCAATGTAGTCTATGCGACTTTTGGTTGCTCTTGGTCCGATGTATGTGTAAGAGTCTCCTTCATGAAACTCTGACATGGTTGAAGGGATGCAGAGAAGGTGACGATCGCAAAGATTTCGGCACTGTTCACCTCCATAATCTTCGAAGTCAGGATTCAAGGCTCCAATGCCTGGAGTTTCTACACTACCCAAGCGGCAGTTGAAGTCGCCAAGAAAAATGATGGAGCTACCATGTGAGCAGCGTTGCAAAATGGCATCAACTTCACTCCAAAAGGCCTCAATGTCATGACTTGACCTTCCTTGTTGTGGTGCATATCCCACTAAAATCTCAAGCGTGGCACAACCAAGCTGGACAGTTGTGGCCATCAGCCTGGGTGATGTAAACCATGTGCAGAGATCGGATGAGGCGTTGATGTTGACGCCACTCACTGCTGACAAAGCTTCTTGATGCAACCATAACTCGACACCAGCTTGTCCATGTTGCCCAGCACTGATAAGTCGAATGTATGGACCGATGTGTCCGCAGTGATTTTCGCGTCCTCTGGTTTCTTGCAAAGCCACTAGGTGAAATCCAGCATTTTGAAATTGAAGCATAAGTTCTTGGGTCTTGTATCCTACCCCAGGCACTCCTGCAGAATCATCAATGTAGAGAGTGCCAACGTTGATGGTGGCACAAGTGATTGTAGCGGTCCATGACTGCCTGTCACAAGGTGATGAAGATTTCTGTTGCAGTGTGATATCACCTGGTCCCACAAAAGGGTTCGGAGTTTCATTGAGAAGAATCTGCTGAAGACTCGGCAGTTCATCATCAGTTTTGGTTTCAAGCCAGGCAAAACCAGCAAGGCGGTGTTGAAGGAGCTGTCCCCATCTCAATTGCGGTGAGATGGGTGGTCGCCATCCTCGTCTTGCCGCACTGGCATAGGAGTCTGCGGCTTCGTTCCAGGGTTGTCCATCATGGGCACGGACATGAAAATTGCCACACTTGTCAATATGACGTTGAAGGATACTCATCATGATCCTTGCTGCAATCTGTCGACAAGAAGTGGTCTGCTCAAATGTTGGCACGTTTTGCGTACCCATGGCACCGTGGCCAGCAGCAATCGCATCGTAATGGAAATTGATGTTGACACGGTTCAACCAAGAACATGACATCAAATAGTCAACAGCCGCGATGATTGCGGTGGCTTCTGAGTCCATAGCAGAATGGTTGTAAGGACCAAGGTCATCTGAAAGGACTCCGGCAGCATATCCTAGCTTGGTGAAAAATCCAGCATTCTGTCTTCTGCACTCATTGACAATGACAAAAGCCCAGGCTGCATTGTGTTGATCACACGATCCGTCTGTGAAGATATGGATGGTGTCAAGGTCTTGAGCTTGGCCGGTACATGCCATGGCAATCTGTGCAAAAGGGTGCATCCAGGGAATATTCTCATGGCTGTTGTTGATACCCTGCCAGTTTGGCTCTCGCAAACTGTGCACCAAATGCTGGAAATGCTTCAATTCTTGCTGTGTATTTGAGTCAAGCAAACAATCTCCATGGGAGTCAAGAGGATCCAAGTTATCCCTCAATCCCTCCCGTAAAGTGGAGACTTTGTTCGCATCACAATCTTCGTCTGGGTTGTGTTCGATCGAAGAGACACGATCTACATGTGGATCATCGATTTCAAAGTCACTTTCCTGCTGAAGGACATCAATGTGCTTGCGTTCATGATGCTCGATCCATGTAGGCTTGCGTATGCAGAAATCTTCCACAATTGCCGTGTCTGTATCTTCGACATAGGCTTTCACATTCTGTGACTGTATGGAAGTACAGATCTCAGTGAAGTAGTCAAATTGGTCATCTTCTTCAAAATGAGGCATCGATGACATACTGGCTCTGGTCTGCAAAAACGAAGTATGCTCTACAATAGGAGGATCCCTTTCACTGGAAATTCCCGTCAACAGCGTCAAGATGTGGTGCCGTCCCCACACCAAAAAACGTGCAGTAAGAAGATCTCCTTGTCTCCAATCTTGTCGTCTGCGGACCAGCTTTTCCCCATTCACAAAGAGGTGAGGGTAGACTCGTTGATTGCGTGCATGCCGAAACCAAAAGGGCATATGTTGCAAGGCCTGCACAATGTCATTGCCTACTTCCCCTTCAGGAACTGCCACTGCCCAAAACTCATTGGTTCCTCTAGGGTCATGCACCATGTCATCGACTGCAACCAGCTGTTGGTTGACTAAAATTGGTATGCCTTCATTTTGACCACATCTCGCAATGAAATGGAAAACAATATTGTCGTTGTCATTGCCATCATCAGTGGCACTGGCGACAAAAAACAGTCCCGTGGTTTCTGCATCGAAAGGCCAAAGGGTCTTCATTTGTTGTATCCATTCCAAATCGTAAAGCCAGTCAGAGTCGATAATGACTTCTCGATGTCCCATCGGTCGATTTCTGGGTGAGATGCCATGGACTCTGCAAACAATAGACACCCTAGTGCCTCTCGCTTCATGAAATGACATGGCTTGTAAAAAGAATTTTTCTGCGTCTTGAAGCTCATTTTCTGCTTCCAAAACCTGTGAGAAGATGCTTCCAATCCATGTCCGACAGAGAGTGCCGTGCTCATATTCATAATGCTGCCCTTTGTCCATCATAATAGTACCAAGTCTCACATGGCAGGGACGTGGTGCAAATGGCGGGCAGTATTGGTGAAGCTGAAGTTGGGCAAGTACTTCTCTTTCAGAAATTTCATTGGTCAGTTTGGCGCCATACGCAATGGAATGTTCTCGTATGTCTGAAGCAGCCTGTTCAACGACCAAGACATTTCTGATGTTGACGTCCAGGGTCTCAGGCAGATCCAAAACAATGAGAATGGCGACAGTACGCTGTCCAATGATGTCGAGAGGCTGCGGGTGTACATTATAAATGACAAGATCCGCATATGCAGCGTGGTCGTTCCAGACTTGTAGGATATCTTGAAGTGTCTCGTCATCTTCATCAGTCCCAGTCATTTGTTCGATTTCATCTTGCAGATATCCCTCATGTAATGGTGCAAAGGATATGGCAGGCGGTTCTTCCTGCACCATCTCTTGCTCCTGAAAATCATCAAAAGCATCGTTTTGCCAGGGATAAGGATTGTCATCGTCAAGTTGAAACGAAATCGGACATCCTGACATGAGGCTGCTGTCATCAAAATCATCGTCATGATCATCATCAAGATTTTCATCAATTGATGTGGATTGATCAGAAAGTACGGTTTGTGAGTCTGCATCATGTTGGCCATCTTCTTCAAGAACCCGGATATCACCAAAAACCAGTTGAGCAGGAGGTGCATCAAACATATCCTCTCCACATGAGAGGTGCTCTTGACCATGTTGCTCAAAATACAAACAGCAGGCAGCATCTCGCAATTGACATGCTTCTGGATGTTGGGCGGTTCTAAAGAAGTCATTGACCGAACCTCTATCCATGTACAAAACTGCTCGAGATCTACGCAAGATTGGCAGGGATTGACCATGGTATAGAGCTGGTTTGAAACCATTGTGTTCACCCTGGATCAGGATAACATGAGCGAAGTCACATGGTGCACCTGGTGGTGAAGGTGACACCAAATGAAAGGATATTCCTTGTCCATTGTCCAAATCAGTCCAGGCCCGTCTGCAAAGCTGCTCGAGATCATGCTGTACAAGATCGTGCTGCAGTAGGATATGTCTGGGTTGGAGTGAGACATGGAATCTGTGTTTCGAGAGAAACCAGGTGACAAGCTTTCTCCTCAGATTGGGTCGTTCTTGTTTGTGCAACGCCGCAAGAACAGCTTCCGTCCAACTCGTGGCGACTGTCTGTGAAGAGGAGCTACCAATGTCAACTGGTACCTGTTGCGAGTTCAAAAAATCGGCATCTGGGGGAGTCGCTCCAAGATGCTGTTGATCATCCTCATTGTCATACGTCATAGTGTCAGTCAATTGTGTGGAGATCTTTGTGATGACACTCTGCATGACTTCCCAAGAGGTGATCTGACCATGCATATGCCAGAATTGCCGAAGCACAAGTTGAGATTGCTGTACAGGCAAAACAAACTGAATGCTATGGTCATCTTGGTACAAATGAATGTCAATAGTGGAATGAAACGTGATGACCTTCCGAAACCGCTTTTTCCCTATGGTCGGACTGGATATGTCCAAATGCTTCAAGGGAGGACTTGAATCTCCAGGTGGATGCTCGGGAAAAGGAGAGGTTGACTGTGGGCATTGACCCAAATGTTCATCAAACTCATCACTGATCGAACGACTGAAATTTTCTGATGTGAGCAAACCAGAACTGGATGGACCCTTGTCTCTGCACGTCCAAGTGAAAGCAGTTTCAAAGTTGGCATCATTTTCAACACAGAAGAGATCCGAGTTATCCTCTTCTCGTGTATGAGAGAACGCAAAATCACTGTCACATTGAACAAAATCCGTACCTATCACATCCTTGAAGGATCCGTCCTGAATACACAGTGGTTCAAACTTCAGAGTGCCATTGGGTACAGAAATCATGGATTGACGTGCGAAATTGCCTGTCGAATTGGTTTGTCGTTGGGCTGACTGTCCACGTTCAGCCTCGAAACTGTCACGTTCAATTGACTCGCTGCTGTTCAAACAAAAATCATCCCCATGATCTTGTTGCAAAGCACGGTCAAAAGAGTCAAAATTCAAGGTCGGAAAATTGATTGCCGAAGGATTACCCTCATGAGAAGTAGGCTGTATAGATGTAGGGCAACCCAAAGCACCTAGATCATTGGCCAAATCTTCTTTGAGTTCATAAGGTACTGCACCAGAATGCTGCTTCCAAAGATTCCTCCATGAAAACGTGTGGCATTCCAGAAATTCTAAGGTGCTCTTCCATGCTTTTTGTAAGTCAGAAAGGATCCAACTCGAATGACATGAACCATGTTGTAGAGCATCTTGCGAAATCTCAAAATCGGATATCCACCCATTCGCACAATTCCCCTTGGGAGTAGGGTGAGCCTGAGGAGCAATTATGCGGCATTCTCGGCCGCACCTTTGTTTTCCTTCTTCTTGTCCCTCTTCTCCTTCAGGATATGCTGTGCTACTTTTTGCGGTGATCCTGCAGGTTTGAACGCCAATTTGGGAGCTGTGGGTTTCACTTCCTCCGGCATTCCAGCTTGGCTGTCCATGGCTGCATCCTCGTCCTCGTCCAAAAGGTCGACTACATCCACTTGTCGAGCCACTTGCATGGCTTCCTGCATGGCTTGCATTTGAGCTGCAAAATCCATTTGTTCCGATAATTCTGGCTCTTCCTCCTGCTGATTCAAGAGGCTTTTGGATGCCTCGGAGAGTTCTCGTTTCAGTTTTCGAAGGTCCTCCAACCTGCCATTCAGTGTTTCCAAGAGGTCTGCTCTGCAAGCTTGATACATTTCTGAATGTTGGTGGATCTTCTCCGTGATCTTCTGAACGAAACCATTCCACTCTCGGTCGAGGTTGTCGATCTTCTTGGCTTGGGCATTGATTTGAGATCTCAATTTGGTCAGTCGATTCAAATGGCCATGCGAAAGAGCTTTCGAGGCCGCTTGTTCTTTTTCTTTCTCCTCCAAGATCTGTACTTCTTCTTGAAGGCTGTCTGGCAGAGGGACATTCATGGCGATCAAGCCACGAAGGTGGGTCAGTTTCTTCTTGTCTTCTTCGGAGAAGATCACCTCTTTCAGCTGCGACATTGAAGGTGGTTGCAAAAGTTGTGAAGTCATCATGACTTCCTTCTGCGCATCCAGAGGTGTCTCTGCTTGCTTCTGCACATGTCGAGTCGCTGGTGTCGTAGGTATCCAGGGAGGTTTGTCTGGAAACACCTGCCACTGTGCTGCGTCTTCCACACTGTGCTCTGACTGACCATTGTCCTGAGCAGCCTTTTTGGTCGAAGTACTTTTGCTGCGGGATCGTTTTTTCACAGGAGCCTTCCAGACCTTTGTCCAGTGTTCCTGACATCCTCTGCAAACTTCGAGCTTCTGACTGTTCTGAATCCGGCATACCTGACAGTACCAGGTCATGGCTATTTTCTTCTGGATGGACTGAGGGATGGANAACTTCGAGCTTCTGACTGTTCTGAATCCGGCATACCTGACAGTACCAGGTCATGGCTATTTTCTTCTGGATGGACTGAGGGATGGAGTTGAAATCCCAAGAATGGTGTTGCACAAGCACCCCAAGAGATTTTCGAATTGTTCTCCTCCTTCTTCTGCCCAAAGTAGCGGTGGAGCCCTCTTTGATCACCCTCCTGGCCGTTTGTCGCCTCTGCCGCAAACGGCGATGCCAAGATGGTTCCTTCACCACTTTCAGAAGATAGCTGTAATGACCAGGCCAGAAAAACAGCGAGTGCGAGGCGGCGCAAAACCATGCACGCGCCCCTAAGGTTAGTGCTGAGAGGTGCGTGGGGGGACACTCCAACGCACCTCCAGAGCCGATACCTTTATTCATACTATATATATATAACTATATATATATATATACACATAACTATATAATTATATATACACACAACTATATATATATATATATATCATAGATCCTGAATGTTAAAACAATCACAAACCTGTTTTTTCAACAAACTCCAAATATATCCAAATCCACCAGTTTATCGGGTTCACAACCTCATTTACTCCATCAATAAAGCCATAACTTCTGGGGCAAACATCCACCATTTCACCATTTCTACAAATCAACTTGAAACAGGCCTAGTTAGTGGAGGAATGCCCATAAGTTCAGTTCCAAATTCGTCAAACCAGCAAGGTGAGGATATTGCCCCAAAGCCTTGGGTGCCACCTTGCTTTTGGCTTCCGCAGCCTTCGCCTCCAGGGAATCCAACGCTCGTGGGTTGTGGTGGAGTTTTTCGGGTCAACTTTTAGAGAAGATCCATGGCTTCCATGGCCAGCGATTGTTCATTTCAAATCATTGGTGATCATTGAGTACTGACACATTTACACTAATATGGATAAAACAAAAATAAACCACTCATTTAGGAATGGTTTACACCACCTATAAAAATGGTGATTTTGGGGAGATCCGGAGATCCTATTGCTTTCACCAGCATGATTCAATTCCACCATTCTATCCGTTTCATCCCGCGATGCTTCACGCCTCCTTGGTCTTCGCCGCCTTGGCGTCCGCCTTGCTCTTGGCTTTGGCCTTGGCCTCCTCGACCTTCGATGCGGACGCCTTGGCCTCTTTGGACTCCTTGGCCTCCTTGGGTTCCGTGGGGAGCAGTGGAACTCAAAGTCATTGGACAATCCAGCTCAAATCATTGGTTTGATGTGGTTTATATGTTTTTTTTGATGGATTCATATGGTTTTATAGGTTTGGGTTTTATATGGTTCGATATGGTTTTATGGTTTATATGGTTTGATATGGAAGTATAGTATATACAGTAGTTGTTGATCACCAATAAAACAGAGGAAATGGGAGAAAATGACAACATTATTAAACTAGGTTGGTGATCTTGGGGATTCCCAGTTCATGGATTGTGATGATCCCCAAAATCAAAAGGGTTGTTGAATCATAACCATGTTCAAAAAACGCTGCTCAGCTACATTATAGTTTTTCATAATTGACACAGTTGTTTCAATGATCTTTAAAAAGTGGTTGATGGGGAAAACAACAGATCACACTGAATGGATCATAAGCCTTCATCGACGTGTCTTCTACCTTCATCGCATGGATGGGCGAAGTCACTGGGTAGACAATGGGCATGAAGGATACCCTGCAAAAAAAATAACACTTTAGGAGCTGGGTTTCATGTTCCTTTCATAACAACACATCACACATCAGCAGTGTTCAAAACACTCTGCCCACCGGATGAGAATTATCTGTGGCTCTTTTAGTAGAAATCGTACTAATTCCTCAGAAACATCAATCAACCCGGTGATGTTTTCCCACTAGAACCCCCTTTATTTTCAACAATCAACCCAGTTATGCCCCTTTATCAGCTATAAGTCAGCAACATATAGCAAAATAACACCATCAAAATGGAATGATCACCTCATTTATGACCATCAAAATCATTGGTTTCTAGGGCTTTAAAATCCACATGACTTGGCTGGTCCTTGTTGACCACCTCCTTAACAGCTTCCTTGGCTGTCTCCTTGGCTGTCTCCTTGGCTGTCTCCTTGGCTGTCTCCTTGGCTGCCTCCTTGGCTGCCTCCTTGGCTGCCTCCTTGGCTGCCTCCTTGGCTGCTTCCCTGGCTTCCTTGGCTTCTCTGGCTTCGGCTTTCGCCTTGCTCTTGGCCACTTCCGCTGCCTGACAGACTTGGGAAAATCCAAAGATATCACGGTGGGGAAATGTCACTGGGATTGGAGCCCAAGTTTTTGGGACTAGCGACTGGTTCACTTGAAGACATCTAATACCTGTACTGTTTGTTGTTACTGATCTTTTGGCCTGGAAGACGTAAAGTCATTGTGTCGTGGCTGAGCTAATGTCCTCAACAAGAGCATGAGGGATCACCTCCCTCAGAAATGGAGGAAACAGCAAGTTGAAACAACCAAGCAGCGGCAAAGGACTGCCGCATCGCACCTTGGCTTTCTCAGCCTTCGCCCTGGCGAACACAAGGCAAGGCGAACACACTGACACTTAAGAGAAAACAAACATCTTAAAATCTTTGAGCATTTCTTGGATCCTAAGCTTCCTAGTAGATTTTGCTGCAATCAAAGATTCTGTATAGAAATCGGAATGACGCGCGTGCATGTTGAGCCACGGCAATGGTGAGGGGGGCTATGGAGAGTATTTCTCAAAATGAACCTCAAAATCCCCCATGTCATCAAAGATTGCAAGCTGGGAAATCCCGGACAAATGCGGGTTTCTAGCTGGGAAAATCATTGAACTAAATGGGGCAAGCCATTGTTATCCATGTTCGATTGCGGCAATACTACAAATTGACCAACCGATGATGGGTCGGTTTGGACCCTAATGACTTGGACCCCACTTGAAGAGCTTTTGACATCATCTTCCAATGCTCCTTGGGAAATTGTGAGATGGCGAACTGAGTCAAAACCCTGGTACTGATTGTGAACCCCAAAATAGCTGGGATTCATGGATGTTCATCCCATTAAAATTGATAATAATAGGTTTTGACCCATCCCCAGATGGATCTCAGTCAATAGGTTTGGATCTTATAACATGTGCTTGGTCGGGGGAACTTTGGGTCTTCAAATTGCCTACCATATGGAAGGCCAATGTAAGGCCTATGCAAAGGAATGTGGCACGGTCCCTCCATTGAGGTACCCATCTCCTCCGAGCAAATGGTCCGCTGGAGTACAAGAATTCATTTGACGGCAACATGTTTAACCAAAATATTGAATAACATTGCAAATCTAAGCTATCCAGTTCGATTCATTTTCAATGCGCGCAAGGGGTACCACACCCATCTCCTTGACTCATAGGGCTGAGTCAAACAAATACTGAGAAAAAAACAACATGCAAGTATTAAGTGCAGCAAATACTGAGGGTGTCTCACAAGTCCCGAAAACAGATTGCCAGTGTTTCGTACAATCTCTCTACTTTAGGCTACCACTGTAGGCCCTGGTTGGGTTGGACAAGGATCCCATTGCTAGGTTCCAGTGATATACAGGTTGCACACTTAGGCTTGACACCAAAGCCTACATATACAGATAGATATATAAATATATATATATATATATACATATGTATATATATATATATATGTTGTATTGTATGGAAAAAGACGTCAACCTGCTCGATAAAGTCGTAGTTAAGACACCCAAAGAGAGGACATACATACATATATATATTTATATATGTATACATAGGCTTGTCCCGGCTTCTGGAACGACGTACAACAAAGTGGGATGTTAACGTTCCTTGAACTTGCTGAAGCAGTTGATGCTACGCACACGCGGGGTGGGGGGGGGGGGGGGGGGGGTGGGATGTTAACGTTCCTTGAACTTGCTGAAGCAGTTGATGCTTCGTACACGCAGGGTGGGGGGGGTGGGGTGGGGTGGGATGTTAACGTTCCTTGAACTTGCAGAAGCAGATGATGATGATGATGATGATGATGATGATGATGATGATGATGNTTCCTTGAACTTGCAGAAGCAGATGATGATGATGATGATGATGATGATGATGATGATGATGATGATGATGATGATGATGATGATGATGATGATGATGTATGATGATGAGAAAAAACGCGACAAAATTTCGTCACGAAATCAACCATTTAAACCAAGCTAATTCGCGATTGCGCAGTTCCAGAAGCCCGGACAAGGCTTTGTATACACATTAATAAATATATATATATATATATATACGTACAAACACTTACAGGGCTCAATTCCTAGGTCAGTTATAATCCCAATCCAAACAACGTCGCAACCCATGCCCTGCCTTTCTTCCAGCAAAGTTTTGCTCTCTGCCTCCACTCTTCAGAGTTGTTCGGACGGGTATGGATCTACCAATGGGATACCCCAAGTTGTGGCCGTTTCAAAGAGTATCCCATTCTATCCCATTCTCTCCCATTGGATACTCCAAAGGCATCATCCATTGGATACTGGGATACATCATCATATTCCATCATATTCCCAGATCCATCATCAGCCATCAAATTCAAAGAGTATCCCATTCCAATGGATGATGCCTTTGGATTTGATCCCCTCCAACCATCTGTCCATGGGCCGCACCTTGAGCTTCTCCTGTAGCTCCAACCGCGCCTTTCGTTCGCCTTCGGCGCGCCGTGTGGGCAGCGCCAGCAGCGCGGCGTTTTGGCCCAGCCCGGCCTGGGCGGTGGCGCCCGGGCGAAATCCCCAAGTGATGGATGGGAAAATCATGGGAAATCATGGGAAAATCTACTGGAAATGGAGGTGATCATGGGAAAAAGTCAACTATAGTGTTGGATTTGAATGGAGGTAGCCCAAGAAATAGATGGTTCATCAGTGCATCATGGGAAAATCCCAAAAAATGGATGAGAACTAGGGGGTATACCCCCATGACTTCCGGGCAACCTAGGAAGTTGTAAGTTATAGGGTTCCAAAAGAAAAGTTAGGAGTTGATAGATAGAAACTTAGATAGTAACCCTAAGCAATAAAAAAAATATATTAACATTTGCTTGGGTGGTCTTAACGATAGTAAGCCTATCAAGTAGGTGTGACTAACTTGCAATATCTTGCAACACTATTCAACAATAAACTAATTCATAGTAACCCACTTAGTGTTTGGGGATAGAGCATGATAGAAGATGCTAAATGGTTTGAATCGCTTGATTTGATGCGTAAGTCAGGCGCTTTAAGATTCAGTCTTTGGAAGCCAGTACCCAGGCCAGAACTAGCAAGTACGCAGACCCTCTAAGTACCACCAACAAAATGGAATATTACCCAGAAGTCTAGTACTGTTAAATGTTTATGTAAACATTTACCTTTTGTTGGGGTGTTTTCATGAGGGTCTATAGGTACTGGTCAATCGGTATGAAATCCTGTATATAATTCCACTGACTGAGGAAGGGGTCAGAGAATGAAATCTCTGAAGCCAACAACAAACTACTGAGAGGTATCCAGAGCAACCTCATGTATCTCTCTCCTTGCTGCATCAACATGGCTTTGTCTGACCAACTATCATTGATATTGTTGATCGTATATCCCATATGATGTTCCCATTCTATCCCCATTGTGTCTGATAACTATCCCCATTGTCCGACCCACATCATATCACATGTCCTGGTTTCTATTGGTGCGCACGTTTGCTCGAGGTCCATCTCCCTGCATTTGCTCATGCTATCCACGCTTTCTGGAGAAAATTGCACTAAATCCCGAACGTGGGCTTGATGGTATCATTGAGAAACATCAACATTGATATGATATTATATAATCATGATCTATTGGCATGATCACTATGGAGGTGGGAAAAAAAGAAAACGACATGCTGATCGACAACCATGATGATCATTGCCACCACAAGTACTCATTGTGCACTCATACAGATCATTACCCATATGCTCCATGTATGGTATATTTACCTACAAAACTGGGTGATTTTTAGGGTAAATGTTGGGAAATCTTCCAGCACCATGGAGCATATGGAGGTTTCCTAAAATAGGGCTACCCCCAAATCATCCATTTATAGATGGATTTTCCATTATAAACCATCCATTTTGGGGTACCTCCATTTTAGGAAACCCCCATATGGGTTATTACATTATCATCACATCTTGTTGCAGTTTATTCAGGCTGGTTCTGGCCGTCCAGGTCGCCACACTGACGGTGCGAAGCCAGGGACGTGGATCTGTCGCAGCCAGCGGTAAATCTGTATCGTTTGCAACAAAAATAAATCAAGTAATGTGGTTCATGATATATAGTTTTAACCATCCAATAATTGATGATACCCAATGTTGGTAGATAACAATCTATTATTGTCATTCATGATTTTTTTGTAAACCCAATGCCATAACCTCCGATTTGGGATGATACGATCAATTTCGGGTGATATTGAGGATGGTTTATCATTGGGTCTACCACAATAGCGAATTTGGTAGCTTTGATTCTAGTAATGCCCCATGCTATAGTCCCTTTCAAAAGAGGATTCAAGGGTTTCCAAACTACCATTGAAGCGTTACTGAATGGCTCACATTTCGCATGTCCCCAAAGTAGCTATACGTCGCTGGTTGCTCCGGACGATGTTCCCTGCATCCACTGTGAGACTACAGTTCTCCTGGTCATCAACATCCGATGCCAAAAGTCGCTGAAATCAATACCCTCTGGTTATTTACCGTAGTGAACTGGAAAATCAGCATATTCACGGTAAATATTAATTCATATATTTTACATATGTTTATCATCTATTTCTATGGGCCATGGCTTCCAGTTCGCAAACTGTTAACTAATCAGAGGATATATCCCATTAAACCACATTAAATCATCATTTTGGGTTTAACCTGTTTTTCATACGGGTCAATCCTATTAAATCCGATTGAAACCTCAGGTTTTTTTTTGCGCCAATTGCAGCAATTGCAGGACCCTCAGGCCCGGGCACGAGCAGGTACAACCACGGGCACCCTGCGGAAGCGATTCATCAAGCACTGCTCAGTTCAAGTACAAGTATCTAAGGTATGATACTAAGCAATGGACCAGGAGTTGGTATACCTTATCTTGAGGATATTATATTCCATGATTACTTGATAACCAAGGCTTATATTGTTGGTGTATTCCTCCTAAGTAGGGCTTGCGCAGAGCTTTTGTAAGTTCGTTATCCCGTTAAATTCCTAGTATAATAGCTAGGCCTCTAACACATGGGGGTATTGGTATCATGATCTATTCGGAGGAAGGAGCTGTGAGAAATGAGTCTACTTACTATCCGCCATATTCATATATTCATTGTAGGGTCCAAAACTATCCCCCGCTAAGTCAAGGATGTCATCCTCATCAGTAGGAGAATGAGACAAGTCCTCATAGCGTTTCATCATCCTCCATCCCCAAAATGCAGTGAGTACAAAAAATTGCCTTTCCCACCCCAGCCTGAGGAAGAAATTTCTGCGTTTCCGGGCAGTCTGAGACTAAACACAACCAATGAAGAATAGGTGCAGTATTCCAACAAGTCTTTCAACATGACCGATTAGTTGTGTAGAACAAAAAATCCCCAGGACTCCAGGACATTGCTGGGGACATTGCTGGGTACCTTTGTCATCCTCTGGGTCTGTTTGAAATGTGTATCCCGAAATCCGCTGGTCAATCATGATTTTCACTATCCAAAATTGCCATTTCAGACACATCCTAATACACAATGTTGTTGGTTATACAGATTATATTCCACAATCCCCAGTATCGATCGACTAAATGGGTATTGGCCATCAACCAAGTGGGTGAAAGCCGCAGAGATTTCCCTCGGCCAAGGCCCACTTTGCTGCAGGTGCCAGGTTCTTCTCCTCTTCCTGTCCGTCAGGAGTTT
Organism: Symbiodinium sp. clade C Y103; assembly: GCA_003297045.1. Taxonomy (NCBI): domain Eukaryota; class Dinophyceae; order Suessiales; family Symbiodiniaceae; genus Cladocopium; species Cladocopium sp. clade C. Next base: position 135,108 of record BGPT01000123.1, on the reverse strand, counting down.
ACCCCTATGACATGCAGGTAGATCTGAAGATAACCTGGAAAAAATGATGGCAAATGGAGAAATACGGCGATGCTTTCGCAACAAAACATATGTGGGAGTTTTCACCAACAAATACTTGAGTTTGGATAACAGAAACATGTGGCACCTGGAAGGCTTGCAAGCAAACAGTTGAGATGAATCCAATGAAAATGCATAATGTGTAGCAAATCTCCTTAAGGTTCACCTCAGGACAACTCATTGGGCCATTGTTCCAAATAATAACTGGGATAGGAGGGGTAACCCAACATGGGATTCCGACCATGATTCGGAGTTGAAGCTGAGTAGTTCGGGACGAACTTCCATCAACTTGGGTGAAGACAATTTTATCCACATGGGGATAAATTATATATATATATATGTTTATCGATCCCCCAGAAAATGAAGCCAATTATATACTGTAAGTTCGGATATTCCTCCACTTCCGGGTGTTGAGGTCTGATCTATACATCCCATTCCAATCCTTTGGTAATCATGCCAATGGCTTGCTGCAAAATCCATCATTTAGTTCGATGATTTCCCCAACCAATATTTAGCTGTAGGTTTCTAGCTGTAGGATTCTAGTCACTCACTACTGCAGGAAGCATCCCACGTTGGCAACTGCTTTGTAACACCCTGGCTCACAAGACTGGCTGCTGTTTTTGCATCTCACTCTAACTCTAACCTGGCAAGGGAATCCCCGTCCTGTCAAGTAATACAATATACGTAGTATTATATATACATAACATACACCATATTACAGTATTACATGTACAGGTTTGTCCAAAAATAGGTACCCCATGAACCCATGGTTCATTGTCTGGCCATTTTTTGGTCTAATCCACGTCAGACACACCGAAAACCATGGTTGCTGGGAAATCACATTTAAATTTCCCCTGATTGAATCGCCAGGTCTGCTACGACTAGACTAGGATTGTAGAATTACATTATTACATGTACTATACATACCCATGTAATGTGGGTAAAACAATAATAAACCACCCATTTGGGAATGGTTTATACCGATTTATACCACCTATTTATAGTGATTTGGGGGATGGTTTATTATTGTTTTACCTACATTATAGAGGATTTTCCCATCAACGTTTGAATTTCCATGACCATCTTTCTGTCGGCACCACTCCGATGTCCTTCAGCCGCGCTTGCAGTTCTGCACGCACGCGCCGTTCCGCTTCGGCTCGGCTCTGCGCGATCTGCCGGCAAGCTGCCAGTCATTTTGATGGTGAACTAAGAAATACCTAGACCGTCTAGACCCTCCAAGTACCCATTGAAATGGTGCAAGTTGTACCCCATAATTTTAATACTGCTATCAGCTATCAACTTTTAGGGCTATTTGGAGGCTCTAGATACTAATAATTAGTCTATCCCTGGTTTACCATCCCCTGAACTATCAAATCAATGGGTAACCATGGTCAGTACTTGTTATTTGTGACTAGTGGTTTGAAACAACAAGTAATAATCTGGGCGGGGCCATAGTGGGCTAAACTATTGGTAAACAATGGTGAATAATTGATAACAATGGAAAATGGTAAACTTCATGGGATACACTCTGATAATCAAATATGGTTTTCCGCGCAATGCTCCAATTAATAAACATTATGTTTCCATATTTTTCCATTTACAGAAAATGCCCATGGCTAGTTTTGGGATTTCTCAGCCATGGCAATGATGACATTGGTAAGTCAGCCCAACTTGCGCGGGATTTCATGGTAGGGCAAGTTGGATAGAACCAACTTGCGCATGGAGAAGAATCAGGCAACATTACTTATATAATTTTAATCTGACACAACAAAAGATAAGTACAGTACATACATATTAGATATAGCCACTCGCTAGTTCAGTCCGGTCTCCCGTCTCCTGTTCTTTAGTTGCGATTCTTTCATTTCGATTTGAATCCTGATGGTTTATTGAAGAATATCCATTTCTTGTCGACCAAAATCATGCAAATTTGCTAGTTTGATGAACTCTTAATGTCATTCAACAAGTTTGACCAGTGTTGACTGCAAATGATGATAAATAACATTACCAAACAATTCACAGTCATTCAATGAAGAGCAGCTTGGAAAACTCTTCCGAAGTACCACGTCCACTGCGGCTGGATATATGTCGCAAACAAACCTCGTTGCTTCCATCGATCCATTCATCTTCAAAACAGCTTCTTCCACATGGTGTCAGATGATCAACTCAGTTGAGTAGAATAAGCTTTAAAGTAACACTTCGACAAACATCGTTGACTTAGTGTTGAGAGTTGAGATCATCTATAATATGTATATAACATATTAAATATATATATAATATAATATAATATAATTGTATGTATATAATATAACTATATATATACACAGTATTTTGTGATGTTTATGAAGTGAATCCTGCATCCCAGACAATCCCATCGTCCCACACCTGCTGATTCCCTTCTCTCGAGGCAGCCTTCACAGTTTGGGCGCCAAGCCGATACGATGTTTGCATGTTGATCTTATGTGGTAAACCCAACATTGTGTAAACTTCGGTTAGATTTACAACATTTGATAACTCAGTTTGCCACAAAAAAAAAAACACACTCCCCAATTGCCTGTCAGTTCCAACTGGAAGTTGAGATACCAAGATGTTCCGAGCTGTTATCCAGAGCAACGTCAAGACAAATTGCGTACCATCAGCTAACAAAGATGATCCCATCCGATAATAAGAGAAACAACACATGTACTATGAGCTTAACTTCAAACATCGCGTTCTTTTTATCCCGCAAACCGACTCAGCCCACCTATCCTTGCCGCATGTTTGCAGATCAATACAGGTGAGATTGTAACAATAAGTGCACGATAAGAGCTAGTAAGTGTCTTTCGTCTGGTGATCGACGATGAAATCAGCCCATGACTCACATCACCAGACTGGGCGAGATCTCCTTGAACTTCCCGAAAACTCAAGCCGTTACGAGTACCAAGTCCTTGAACAACTGAGGATTGCGATCTTAGATACCTTTAATCTTTTCAAACTGGCTAGTTTTAATGCCAACATAGCCACATCACAATTTGGCCAAGTTATCAAAGTTGTCCGAACAACTTGCGTACATAGACCCTCATGAACACCATAAAAAAAACTTGAGTAAAAGTGGTTAAATAATTCTAAATATATCAAAAGTGCTAAACACATGCATAAATCTGGGGTAACCTTCTCCTTTTTATGGATACTTGGAGAGTCAGTTGGTAAACCAAACCCGGGCCTCGTCTCCATCCTCTGAAGAGGACCTGCCGCGTGGAACATGTTTTGGAAATTCCGGGACTTCTGGGGTAGTATTCATAATACCATTTCATAGCAGGATACCAAGCATGTTGTATCCTTTTCAGTTCCATGGTCGGTGATCAATAGATTTGAGCCATCGATCTGTTCAATGCTTGAAGATGCCACGCGGCGTCACTTTTGCAATCATTCTGGGAAACAAACCAAGCCATTGGATGAAAAGAAATATTTCAAAAGATCCACAGATGACCCTCTGGTAAACTAACATAACTATGGAAAATCACCATTTTTTAATGGGAAAATCCACTACAAATGGCAATTTTCAATAGCTATGTTAGTTTACCAGAGGGTAGAAGATACACTCCTCAAAATGATGGTGTCTGTCAATAGCAGCTATAGGCGCCTTGAGAATTCAGGATGCTCCTGTTTCACTGCCTCTGGCGCGGCCAGATGGGTGTCCTCTTACCTATCTTTTTCTTCGGGGTGGTCACTCTAAACGAAGAGTTTTACAGAAGAAATCGGTGTTTGAAAATGGGTTACATATACCACCCAAATGGCTATTTTAATATATCATCACGGGGAACATGGTGATTAAGCATTGGATCAACGGGTACCCTATTTTCAGACAAACCCATATCTTTGATAGCTTGGCCACAATGTTACACTTCCAACCTGGAGGCAAGCAGAAGAAGTGAACAACTGTAGATGGGCAACTGGGTCGCAATAGTATATATGCATACTATAATATATCAGGATGTCCTAACGGGTGTCCATTGGGCAGCCCTTAATTTTTGAGGTCCCAAACTAACAGATAATGGGGTATTCGTAGGAATTCATTCATGTTTTCATGAGGCAACTCTCGATAGGTTTTGATGCCATTCCCAGTCCGCCCCGGCCGACAGCACAGCGGTGCCAGGCTCATCATTAGCCGCCTGCGCAACCACGGATGGTTTGGGATATTTTGGTCAAACATGGGCAATGTCAACCTCAAACGAAACTAAACCCTGGTTGATAAATCATGGGATACCCTCATCAAAGAGTGATTTCAGCTGCTACTAGAATGGTGTTTTCCCCTGCGGAAGAAGCAGCCCAGGGATGAATCAAGAGCCACAGCCAATGTTCACAACTTGCTCATTGAGGACAGATCAAAATCGAAGACCTCATACCGTTTTATAAATTCGGTGGGTTTCCCACCTCCAAAATGATCGGGTGGCACATGATGAAGCATGTCCCTCGAAACAACAAGGCGTTTCACCCACTTCGCACCTCAAACTTTTCAAAGGCCTAGGAGTCCAAGTTTCCATGGCAAATCTTAGAGATCCAGGCAAGCAATATAAAAGAGTTAGTATCTTTCAGCTGGTTGGTAAAGATCTAAAGCCATTGAGGTGACAACCGACTCTCAGGTCGGTTTCACTGGATTCCTGATGCTGGTGAACCCACCCATGCTGCTTGAACTCCAACGTCCAGTCATTTGTGATTGGATATATCATGTTATAGCAGCATGTTCATGGGCTAAAACTCAATCTTTGGACAGTTATTTCGCCAACTTAAAATGGCGTAAAAGCATCTGAAAAGAATTTTTGCCAAGTGAGACCATCCATTTTGAGATATTTTGAGTAACACAAACATGTGAGACCACAGAACCAAACATCCACTGGGAACCACTGGGACGCCGGCGCGTGACTTCTTTCGCCTGAGGGGTGGTGATTCCAGCTATCAGTTGGCGAAGAGCGGCCCATAAACTCCATTAATTGTAGATACCCTCTGGTAAACTAACATAGCTATGGAAAATCACAATTTTTTATGGGAAAATCCACTATAAATGGCCATTTTCAATAGCTATGTTAGTTTACCAGAGGGTATATCTACTGTACCATAAACCATAGTTGACCTCTGGTAATGAAACATGGCAATGGAAAATCCACCATTCATAGATGATGTCCCATCTAGAAACCTCCATTGAGTTTGGGGATTTCCCAGCTTGCCACGTTTGATTACCGGAGGGTCACCTATTTCCAAAAAAAACTCACTTGTGAATAGTTTTGGGGCCCACCTTGCAAGGACCATAATTTGATTTTGGGCATTTTTCATAGGCTCCACATCACTCCAACACCTCCAGGATATGTGGCCAGGATGTTTGGCATAGACATCTCCCATTGCTGGTTCTTATCAGAAGTTGAATCGCAATGCCCAATCGCAATCACATGTTTCGCAGGGTTTCTCTCAAACACCCCAGCAATACGAAGTAAATTGGTTGTACAGGGTATGATTCAATACGACCCATACCCTGTTCAGCTGTAGTTCACACCAAAATAGGTACTATAGTATTGTAATGTATTGCATGGCTGGATGTTATCATCCAATAATGGTCTTCCAATCATTATATCCATGTCATTCGAATCCCATGAAAAAAAAATCCTTAAACCCAACTAACCCAACCAATTTCCATTTTTTTTTGGTGAAATTGGTGAAATTCAGGGTATCGAATGTGAGGTTTTGATCCATCCCTAGACCCAATCTTCCCACAGCCCATCCCCGCCATCTCCCGCCTCTTGGTGGATTTCTCGCCTGAAACCTGGCCCTTTTCGGCCGCGACGTCGTTGGGGCGTGACCTGGACTGGACAGGGTTGGGACTGTCCAATCCTGTCCAACCTTCGACTGTCGAACTGGGGATCATTTGGATGCCTTTTTTTGTGTTTGCATTTGTTACATGTATATGTGTTTTTTTATATTGTCCACCTCTATTGATTTTGTATCTATTTGTTTCTGACTTTTTTTTCTTTAGCTATGAGAAACATATTGGATCACCCATGAGCATCAAAAAATTCTGCAAACACGACTAACTGGTATTAGACAGTGTTTCTGCTTTGCCTGAATCATCATTTAGTCTAGGGGTGATGTCAGCCATGAATTTTTGAACCTCAACAGAAAAGACCACGCAGGTGACCCAGGGAGTGGACCGCAAGGCATCCAAAATGGAACTGATTGATGATTGTCCACGATAGGAAGATATATGGGAATTTCTTAAAATGGTGGTACATAATGGTACAGTGGTACCCCCAAATCATCCAAAATTAGACCATTTTTAGTATCGAAACATATTGAAACCTATTAGTTTTGGGGCCTGGGGATGCCCCATTTTAAGAACCCCCCATTTTTGGGAAATGGTGATCTCATGAACATTCGGACTCCGGGACTTTTTCATGGACTTCCCCCGAAAAAGGCCTGGTTGGTGGTGGTTTCGACCCCCAATCGAGCAAACAACTTTGATCGTCCCTACTCTTCACATATACTGTATGTCTAGGAATTGAATTGCGGAAACAGTCGAAACCTTCAAGAAGTTGTAGGTGTATCCCAAATCCACACCCTGTTCATATCTGATTACTATTCTGATACTTCGTGCTCAATTTCATTACTAAAATCGCCATTGCTGGGAACCGTGCCTGTGCCAAAAACTTCACCAAGTGTTCAAGCTTGGCAACATCGTCAGGCTATCTGCGATCTCAACAACCAATGGATAAATGGATTGATTTTGGGCAAGTGTTAGGGGGAACCATGGTCTCACACCTTGAAAAGTACTTAAACATTTAAAAAAAAATGGGACTAACCATGTTCATCCATTTTCATCCATTGACCATGCAGTGTGGGTCACCGACTTCACCAGCCACTGCCAAGGCACTTATCTGTCTCCATGGCAAAGCATCTTTCCAGTGGCTGAAAAAAATGGGCCCAGCCCCGATGTCGGAGTTGTTTCTGAAGTTCCATCGGCCTCCACAGGCCTAAAAACCACTTAGAAGCAAGATGGTCACATCATCCACTCTCTGTCTAGAGCCCATGCATATTTGGCCAGAAAAAATAGTGAAGAATAATGAAGATCTTGCCAGGGGTTTGTTAAGATCTGAGGCTCGCAAGGTCAAATTCTTTTGCAGAGCACAGCTCGTCACTGGGCCAAAAGCTGGTTTTCTTCCTGCAAAACTGAGCGAAACTAAAAAATAATCGCAAGATAATCGCAAGGAACATGTAATTTCCCATGTGTTTCAGGTCATTTTGGCTCCTGATGTCTGCAACACAAGGTCGATACGACGTAGGCGGGCACCTATAGTTACATGTGGCAACGGGGGCATCTAAACCATTATTTTCTGTTTCAGCTCAACTGCTTCTTCGGTCTTCTTGTCCTGATGTCCTTAAGCAACGCTGCAATGGCCATGAAAGAAGGAATGGTGTGAGCTTCTGAAATCGCATGGGCTGATGAATGTCTCCTAGCCACTCATGACAATCCTCATGGGTTGACAACAAGAAACATAAGTGAAGAGCATTGAACAGCTGTATACTTGGCACTTGGTGGCCAAAACCTCATTTTAACTGCTACGATTCCCCCTCTTGACTCATAAGGGAACTGGCAACTGATTAACCTTCAGCATATCGAGCCAGGAACAGGTACGAATACAACGCGACTCTGTGTTGGTAGAAAACCAGTGGACATTTTATGTCTGACTTGACAGTCCGTATGTGTTTGTGTTCCAGTTGTAATTGCTGTTTGATCTTTCCCAGTCTATGTTGATCCCATGAAGACTCCAAAAACGATGACTTATTGTTGGCTCGTTCAACTCTGTCCCCATTTCTAGCTTAACATGGATGCCCTTTGCTTCCATGATCGGGCTCCACCCCACAGCCGCATCTCCTAGATATCGCAGTATATACAGTAAGTGACTTGCTACGACTTAACCCTGGCTTTAACTCCCTGCGCTTCACCCAGCAGCGTTTCCTCCGACTCCAACTGTTTTGGTGCTGAAATTCGTCATGCAGCCAGCTGAGAAAGGGAAGTGCCCAGCCGGGGGGATACGTCGCAGGTTGTCGGAGAAGATTTACAACTGACCGTGGAAGGTTTCAACCACGGCAGCATTCAGAGGAACCAATGGGTGCCATCTGGGAAGGATTTCGGGGGTTGAAAATGTTGAAAGCCCATCAATAAACCATGTGAGTACTGTGAAACACTGTATGCTTCGGATGTGTGGAGGGGAATACCCCTAAATGGTACCTAGGATGAATGGGCTTAGATTTTTTCCTGGATTGACCACGTTAACCGGATCTGGTTTTCTTCTGATGTTGGGACCTGTATTGCATGACTTATGGAGCAAATGGACTGGGCGGCAGATAGGAGAATTCAGTTTCGCGCCATGTGAATGGTCCAAGTCATTCTCACGTTGCCATTCCAAGGTCGGGGCTCTTGACTTTCCTGCGAAGCAGTGGGAAGAAACAGGTCTCTTACATTCTCTGGGTGTCTTGGAACTTGGGATGATTTTTGAAGGAGCTGCGCAGGGGAAAAGCTAACGTTTGAGCCATTTGGGTTTGACCAATGCATCGCCCCATGGCGGCCCAGTGGTGTGGATGCTGAAGGGTACAGTGACTGGTACACTAGGACAGTTTCAGGAGATTCCATCTAGACTCTTGGACCCCGAATGCAATAGGACATTCCATTGTAACAGAAAAGCATAAGGAACTCGTATTGTGGAAGTCGCTCTCCAGTAAGACCCTCCCAACTCTCTCTTCTTGATTCCAGAATCAGGTCTCTCCAAAGGAAGTAAGCGGTGTGTTTCCCCAATGGGGTCATGCACAAACCTCTGAGTGGTGACCGACTCCTGCAACTGGGGCCAAACTATGCCAAACTCTAAAACTCTGCAATCCATCATTGCTTGTTTGCCCTATGGGAAGCTCAACTCAGCTTTGCGGAGACAGTCCATGAATATCCATGACCTGACACACACCGGAGCCACACCTGCGCTGTCATGTGTTTGTTCCATCTTTTCCTGGGGGCTGGCCAACTGGATGGAGGTCCCCTGCCCAGGAGGTCACTACAGCCAAAATCCGCCACCAAAACATGGATTTTTTCTACCGGCCACTGCCAAGTTTGGTTACCCAAATGCGATAGCTTATCATAATTGTCACATCTGCAGAAAACAACAAACAACACACACTTTCTGGGTATGGCACATGTTCAAAATCCAGATAACACCGACCGTTTCAAGCAGAGATGCAGCTGCTCAGTCAAGACTTCCGTCGGATCTCCTCAGTTCACGGGTGCTGTTCCGCAGGCTCAATGGAACCAGTGGGAAACAGGGCTTCCAATCGGGCCATCAAAGCCTTGGAGCCTGCATGATGCTGGAAGATTCACCAACATTGACCTTCAAAATATTGCACATGTACCAAATATACATAAATATACCATAGATATCCATACATGGAGCAAAATGGGAAATGGATCAGAACTGGTAGTTTCAATTCGTTTTAATGACACGCGTCCTTGACTTTCAATAGATGGATGCAGTTTGAAACCTGCTGGAAACATCTGCGATTCACCTTGCTAGTCCCTGCTATCCCATGGCAACCAACGGAAAGGTGTGGCGATTGGTGTGGCTCAATACTGGGGGTTCCCCATGACCAGTGGCTCCACAAGATTCATCAAAATTGATGTTAACATATATTTTTTGGTACAGTATGTGAAACCATGCAAAATGTGGGTATATCAAAGTTAAAAGTGCACCAACCCACCAAAGTTACACCATATTTAAACCCATTTTTAACTTCAAGCCCACATCTGGACCCAAATCATCAGCCCATTCCTCGCTGCCGAGACGCTTAGGGCATCCAAGCCATCCAAATCATCTCCCCATGCTGCTCTCGTGCCCCCCAGGCTGCTCTCGGTCCCAGGCCTAGGGGGTGATGGCATGATTCACATCGCATCGTTGATCCTTACAATCCGCTTGAAACGATTTTGGATGTGTAGTTCCTCCCAAGAGGACCCAAGGAATATCAAGAAGAGTGCTCACCAGTATTACATCCACTACTGGGATCTATGGCATCGCTCCAGGATGATGTATTATCCCAACACCACGTATTTGCTCTTGTAGTTGTATGTTCTTGTATACATATATAGCTGATGGTTGGACAAAACTAGTAAACCATTGGACATGTAGATTTGGTCGTCTCTAGCGTTCCTTCCCTGAAACCTCCAACATGGAACCCCAAACACATGCCATGGATCAATGTAAAGTCCAAACAAACAACAACACATCCATTTTCGGGGCCATGTTCGCAACTTTCCTTGTTCCGGCAAGCAATGGCCATTTTAGCCCACAGATCTCAAATTTCAACCCCCAAAGGTGTAGTACGGTGGAGTGCTAGCATTCAGTTCCGACGGTATCTATTTAGGGTTCCAAATATGTCGAGACTTTCTACTATCCACAGCTGCAAATGGGTCCCTCCTTCCTGGACCCGTTGGGCAGCCCACCCCAGATGCATAGATGGAGGATCCTGCTGCAAAGGGCTTGGGGGGACCCCAAGTTCTGGCCCAAAGATTGGTAAACATGAGCCTCAAACCATGGGGTGGAATACTTTGTACCTTAGTTCCAGAAAAACGTCTAAATATGGATAAAAATCCAGGTATGGAGCAAAATCATTGGAAATCGACCTCTTGACCTTCATTTTCTCTTGATGGGAACTCAGACTGTTTGAACCCTCTTCTATCCATAGAATGACAGTGATTCTGGCATGAAAAACCTTGGAGAATAGGCTGCTACGCCGGGTAAACCACTGCCATGGTTTCAATCATCAAGGTGTACCTAATAGGGCTGACGTGGGTTGGTCTCCAACACCACCAAAATTGTCATGTTCAAACATGATTTTATGGAATCTTAGAGACAATTGAGGCAATAACCCCATTCTCTAAAATCATGGAAAACTTGGGCCAACTACAATTGCTCAACGAAAACAGTGTTCATGGATGTTCATGGGGAACATGATGTTCAAATCCATTGGATTTTAGGGCTACCCCTGTTTTTGGGGGAATATCATGGTGCAAAACTGGCTTGTTCATCATTTCCTTATCATTTTCCAGCTTGTTCCATGGCCATCCCTGGCTTTTTGTTGACGTTTTTAAACCCTTTCCACGGCTGGACACCTGTCCCAAGGACGGTTTTTGTGCTCCTTCCACTCTGGGCGCCGGCTGGGCTCGTACCGCTCGCGCGGCTCACGCATTTGCGCCTCGGGCCACTGAGGGCAATGGGACCTGAGGGTTGGCCCGACCGTGATTCATGGAGTTTTGAACTGGATGTGGTGAACCCAATTCTGAACAATCCCCATGATTTTTCATGTATTGGTGTTATAAATCCCCAAATGGTAGGTCTATTGTTTGGTTTCCCACATTAGTCACTTTGCATGATGAACAATACAATCAACAGAAAACATGCTGTTGGATGCTATTTGAATATACATGTTCACTATTCCAGCATATTCCAGCCACCAAAAATAGGGATTCGATTTCCGGGAGAAGCCGTGAGAGATAGAATGGTCTCTGCAAAAATCTAAACAGCAGTTCGTTGGGATATCATCAATAGCAATGGGATAACATCTAACCTCAAACATGGGAAACTAATCGACACAAAGGGGTCGTCAAAATCCTGATGTGTTACAAAAATCATATCTCGGTTCATAAAATTCTGAAGTGTAGACCCCTTTGGCTTGAACATCAACTGCTTTGCGGTCAAGCACACCCTAAGAAACTTTTGCGACTTGTGTAATCATGCATGCCATACGTTGGAAGACCAAAAGAAATATGAATGTAACCAGCAAGTAGAGCTCTAGGTGACCCATTCATGTTGCGCGACCCCCCAATAAATAGATGAAAACCACCAGCCAGCTATCAACCTTGAGTAAACTCAATTCAGCAGGCCTGGATCTTCGTAGCTTCAAAGCTTACCCGCCGTTCTCCTGACTGTAGTGGGAGGAGTTCTCTATTGCTACACCAGAAAGCATCATGGAACCAACTGAGTCTGAACACGTGGCACCCCAATCTCCCCTGGGTTTCAACACCATTTTGCCAATCTTCATTGGATTGGTTTGAGGGAAAATCTTAACTGGAAACCATGGATTTTCCCATGAAATATAGGGGTTTCCTGTTAAAATTTTCCCATCAACCAATCCATTGAAATGTGATCTATGGGTGTCCCCCACTTACCCAGAGCTCAACGGGCGCACGCGCCTGTGGACCCAGCACCCCGTGGCAGCGCGGTGGTGTCCGTCCACTGGAAGGGGTCGCCGTCACTGAGAGAGGTGGGTTCCACCTGCAAGAAAACACCGAGATGCCTTGAAATCTTCCAGAAACTCATGGTTTACATCTCTAAATACAACGTATGTATGTAATACATATGTATGTAGGTACATATATATATATATATATTATTAAATATCATATTATATATGCATACAGGTGTCATTGTCTCGCACATTTAGCACTTGACAAATTCTTGGTAAATAGTGTTCAATATAAGTTTTTTTTTTTTTTTTCGAATTTGCACATAGAAAAAACACAGGACCAAGAAACTGGTCGGGTTGCTGTTGCATGTGTAACAACATATAATGTATACATGTACATTTTGTTACAACACCTGCAAATGCATAGACATATTATATATATATATATATAAACATATCGTATTATATACATATATAATCATATAAACAACAACATCACATTAAATATACTTAAATGTACTCAATCTGTACATAGCATCATGCAAATACCTTTCATCCTATGGGGGTTTCCATAAATGGGGGTACCCCAATAGCTGGATGGTTGATGGAAAATCTGAAAACATCCACCCCCACCTGCAGCTTCACATCTGCCGCTCGTGCAGCGGAGCTGAGCCACGTGGACGATGGGCCCGTGGGCCCGGAGCGATGTGGGCTGAGCGTTGGGGAAAGCTCCTGGCGGTTGAAATTGGGAGACGGGGCGATGGCCTAGTTGTGGAATATCATGGGGATCAGAACAAAGCCGCATGGTTCAGATAGGAGTATGAGGTCATTCCAAGAATTTTCTGACATATAGCCAACATTAACATATTAACCAACTATACTTGGAAGATATTGGGATATAGAAAAGGCCTGGGGAATCCAATCAAACTCCTTCTTGGATGGTAGTTTTAGAGATTTGAAGGTGGGATTGGATCGCTTTGGAGGAAAATTGTGTGTAGTTACAGGAATATAAAGGATAGCTAGTATAATTTCATGTGTAAACAAAACTAGAAATATGGAAATTTAAAGGATAGCTACCATAATTTCTGGATTTTTTTATATTTCTGGAAATTTGGTTCAGGATTTCTGGAACTTGCTGGCAAACAATGACCGGCCCCGCAAGTGTCGAAAGAATTGTCATATGGGATCATAAGCAACGGAAACGATGTTCGTGGCTGACTGGCACATTCATGATATGGATTGACTGACGGAACAAATCTTTGTAAAAGACATGTTAGAAACAAACATATGGAAACACCGATTTACACAGATTTTTTCCCGAGAGCGTCTGAGCGAAGGGTTCTTCTAACTGTGCAGGTCTGTTATACATCATCATATCTTCACATCTTCACATCTTCACATCTTCACAT